>JZLH01S0063472.1:2320-16422 GCA_001188425.1 Eucidaris tribuloides | reverse complement strand
TTTAAAATGGATATCAAGAAAACTTGGTTTGTTTGTGTAGTTTTTGTTTCAGGTTACTTAATTACATGCAACTTCATGTATCTATGTACAGGACCTTGGGTAATCTAATAGAAAAGCTCTGCTGTGCCCACAAGTCAATTTCTTTTGACGTATACTACAACTTGAGTATTCGCCTTAAGTTGATGTGTAGATTGATGAGTGCGAAGTTGACTGTATTCCAGTCACTTAAATGATGCTTTCTTGTTCGCTCATTTCCCTCATCAGCTAGATGTAGAAGAACTAGGACAGTGTCGAGAATGCTACTTGGCAAGACAGTCTCCTTACCAGGCTATCAGGAGGCAACTGGACCCAGTTGGCAATCAGCTGGTTGTTTAGATCTCTAGATCCTAGTCCTAATTATCCTCGCAAGGGTATTCCTCTTTTTTCTCTGGGAACCAGTTCTAGCAGTAGTTTCACCATCATTCATCATCATTGCTTATTTGTTTATCAAAATCGATTTTTTTCCTTCACTTTGCTTTCTTCTTTTGTGTGTCTTATTTTCCCACTTTTTCCCTTACTTCCCCCTTTCCCTCTTCTTGTTTGGTAGATCTTTGATTACTGAAATGACAACTTCTTACTCTATGTACAAACTATTGTTATTTTCAGTTATTTGCTGAATTGTTGCTTTCAATCTTTTCAGCACAAAATCGTTTATACTTCTCTTTAGTGTTCATTCTGCACAGTCCATTCATTCGTATGGTGCTTGTTGTCATCTCATTGTTGCACCACTTGTGGATACAAATCTTAATCAAGTGTGGGTCAAATATGTTCCATGATAAAGTTCTTTGAACATGTTAGGTTTAGATTTTAAAAGGTCAAACGGTTCGCAGGAGCCATTCATTATCTGCATTACCTTGCGACAATTACACAGTTAATATGTTGGATATCCAGCCTATCCCTCATTTAAGTAAATTTTATATGCAAGTACATGCGCGAGTTGTGTAACTCGGTTAGTTAGTTAGAGACAGTATTTTCGTTTTAAGAAAAGGCTTTTCTGTTTTTCAAAAATCGTGGATTCCATTTTCAAACTTGTCTGAAAAATGGAATTCCAGGTATTTAACCATTAGCTGTGTATAATGAAAAAAATTTGACAATTCTGTTTATCATTAAAAACTTGAAACAAATATTTCTTCGCTGTTTCCTGTGATTTTGTGTCAACTCCCCCCTTTTCTAATTTTTGTTCTGAGTTTGTTTCGTTTTTGCTTTCAAAAAGAAAAAAAAATTTGGGAGATAAAATAGTTACCGTGATTTTTCCCGTTTGAAAACTCATTTTCCGTTTTCAAATTGTGATTTTCTGGATATTCCGTCTGTTTCTGATATCGTGGACAAATCACTGTGTCCCTATTTAGTCTACGCTCCCAATAATATAATACCATTATATTTATGTGTTCATGAAAATGTTTTTTGTTTTTTTTTTTATCTCACAGTCTTTCAGACAAAAAGCTGCTGTCAGTGACTTGAAGCTCTTGAGAATGTGCTTCTTTCGTAAGTTATAAAAAGTATGGACCACCAAGGTCACTACATAATTATTAATAAGGATCCATCTTATCTTTAAAATAGGCCATATTGCATGCATTAGATATTTGCCACACAAATGAAATATGTTAGACATTAATGTTTGAATATTTTCCAAATGTAATAGGCTGTCAGTTTAGAGTTTGTAACTGTTACTACCAGTTTGGCTTTATCAAAAAAAAAAAAGAATGAAGCACTAGTATTGAAATCCATGCAATTTTATACTTCAAAAATACTGTGTGTTAATGTAATGAACTGTCTTACAACATGACTTATATATTCAGTGGGATGATGTATTGGCATATAGTTGTTAATATCTAATACTTGCCAAAACATTTTACAACAGTAATTTCAGTGAAATTCATGAAAATTAGTTGAGTGAACTAGAAGGTCAACGTTTCTGAAACGTATACCATTGTTCTACATCTTCAAGAGTCGGGAATGATTTACAAATGTTGTAGTTTGATTATATTTACCACATTTTGTTCGCCTTTGCGTAGCGTGAGCGGCACATTAGGTCATCACTATCTTCCCGGTTGTCGGCGTACGGTGTCGGCGTAGGCGTCGGCGTAGTCGTCAACAATTGTGTTGTAAAACATCAATCACTTTCTATAGGCCTTCGAGGGGATCACCAAATTCATTACCATAATATTGTCATCTCTTTGAAGGCACCCAGGTCAGTTCGAATATGAGTCGAATTTTGAATAAGGTCAAAGGTCAACTGAACTTTCCTATGACTGGCACTGTGTATGTTGTACACAAACTTTCTCATACCTTCGAGTAGATCTGTTCAATTTCATTAAAGAGGTCCATCCTCTTGAGGTGCAGGTCAAAGTTCGAATGTGATGTGATCATTTGCTTAAGTCATTAAGGTCAAAGGCAATGATACTTCCATGACTGGCACTGTGCTATGTTGTACACACAGATAACTTTGCTATAGCTCGGTTTAGGATCACCAAATCATACCAGAGGTCCATCTCTATGAAGGTTGCAGCGTCAAGTCGAATGTGAGTTTGATTGTGAATTAAGTGTCAAAGCGTCAATTTGAACTTTCCTATGACTGGCACTGTGCTATGTTGTACCACACAATAACTTTCTTATACCTTTTGAGGTAGATTGTCAATTTCAATACCAAGAGGTTCCATTCTCTTGAAGTGGCAGGTCAAGCTTTCGAATGTGAGTTGAATTTTGATTAAGGTCAGAATTGTCAAGGTCTAATGGAACTTCCATAACTGGCACCTGCTGTGTTGTCACCACAATTAACTTTCTATAGCTTCGAGGTGGGATGCAACAAAATTCACTATAGAGGTCCCATCTCCTGAAGGCGCAGGTCAAGTTTCGAATATGAGTCGAATTTGAATAAGGTCAAAGGTCAACGAACTTCCATGACTGGCACTGTGCATTGAATAATTATTAGCTTCACTAGCTATTAACAGCCTTCTTATGTGTATCTGATTTCCTAGAGATTAAAAAGGTTAGGCTATACCATTATTGCGTATGTAACTGTCATGGAACCACAATTCTACCCCCTAAACTGCTTGACAGTCCCTCAGAAGTCATTATAGCATACGTTTTGACATGCAGTCTCTTCGATTTGACTGCGGATATGCAGGCGTAGACAACGCTTGGCGTTTGATCTTGATATCAAAGTGTGGACATTACAGAACTGCCCTGGAAAAATCATACTGGTTGGCAGGTATGCATTTCTAGTCATAATTATATTTTAGGCCATAATAGAAGTGTTTCACTTAAGAAGATTAAATGCCTTGTGTAGGAAAGTGCCTGGAAATGATTAACTCTTAATGTGCCGAAGTCGCAGATCTGCTCCAAATAATACACATAAACTCCATACAGTTTTAAATCCTCTGGCATGTTAAGAGTTAATATGCTTAAGGGCTTTTTCTGTGGTAATATGGTACAAAGATATATGAAAATAGATGAAAATAGTTGAGAATAAATCAAATGAGGTATAACCATAAGATTTATATTAGTAATATATCTACTAGTATTCATGGTATCAATAATAGTTACAGTAGTAACAGTTGTTGTAGTTATACATAGTAGAAGTAGTAGTATCAGCAGTTGTAAAAGTAGTAGTAGTAGTAGTAGTAGTAGTAGTAGTAGTAGTAGTAGTAGCAGTACGTAGTAGTAGTAGTGGTAGTAGTATAAGTAGAAGTAGTAGTAGTAGTAGTAGTTGTAGAAGAAGTAGTAGTAGTCGCATCAGTTGTAGTAGTGGTAGTAGTGGTGGTAGTAGTAGTACTAGTGGTAGTAGGAGCAGTATCAAAAGAAGTGTAATGGTTATAGTGGAAGTAGCAAAAATAGTAATCATTATCATATCGGCCTTTTTCCTTTTTTTCTTCTTTTCTTCTACTTTATCTCCTTCTTCTTTTCCCCCATCCTCCTCCTCCTTCTTCTCGTCCTCCTCTCATCAACAGCTCTATTTGATAATCAACCACCAGTGGTCACCGACTGTCCAGATGATATCTACATTGTTGCTGATATTGGTCAAGATACTGTTAGAGTGGACTGGACTGAACCAACTGCTACAGACATTTCATTACCAATCGTCATCAAATCATCCTCACACAGCGGAGACCATTTCAGAGCTGGGACCAATACTACTGTTAGATACCAGTTCATAGATGCTGCAGGCAATCAGAGAGAGGACTGTGAATTTCATATAATTGTTGAAGGTCAGGATAAAAGAAAAAAATATATTATCTATAGAATTATAACTTATGCCGATAAATTATATCAGAGCACTGTGTGAAAGTAGTGTGTTACTAGTTCTTTTGATGAAGGGGATCTACAAAATTTTAGGTGTCTGAACTCCCCCACCCCTTCTTTGTAAAGCAAGCAGGCTTGGCTGTTTTTGCACAATGCTTACATAATTTGATCATATTTGCATACCTGCCAACCAGTACGATTTTTCCAGGGCAGCTCTGGTCTTATTACAGTTATTAGGCGGTACGGTAAACAATAAAAAGGTTACATAATAAAAAATGAAATTAGAGTGCGAATGAGAAAAATATTGGAAAGAGCTAAACAAAGGTTTTCTTATGAGAAAAAACATGAATAAAACATACCTTTTGTTTCGTCACTCACCAGTGAATGTAAACACGTCATTTCCATCACAATTTGGGCATTGTATTAAAATCACTGTAGTAACCGAGGCATTTGGTTTCATTTATTTTGGCAATTCATATTCTATTCTTATTATAATCTACGTTTTTATTGCTGAAGGCACCGCCTAGTAACTGTAATAAGGACAGAACTGCCCTGGAAAAATCGTACTGGTTGGCAGGTATGTATTTGTCATACACTATCAAAGATAAAAACAAAACATCAATTCTGAGTTGTTTTCTATCTCACTGTATGTAATTATGTGGGAACTGATCTTCTGTGTGTGTGTCAAGTTTTTGCAATGATGTGGGATGAAGGGAGGGAGGTAGATGTCGACAACAGAGTTACTTAGTGGATGTCCTAGGTTTGTTCGTCAAGTAGAGATTGGGGAGGGGGGAAAGGGAAGGGGAGGGGGAAGGGAGAGGAGGGGGGAGGGGGAAAGGGAGAGGGAGGGGAAAGGGAGGGGAGGGGGAAAGGGAGGGGAGGGGGAGGGGGAAAGGGAGGAGGAGGGGGAGGCTTGTCTGATTGGGATTAGCTGTTGTGTGCAATGTAAGGTGATCTGGTGGTCAGATAATCAAATTATTATTTTTTTTTGTCTAGTGTTTGTAAATTCCATTGGAGGAAGTCCATTAGACTGAAAATTTACTTTACCTCTATTGTCATCACAAATGATGGAGTAAAAAATTGATCTCAAAACAATTTGCCTCTTCTTTATTATGAGTAAACTGAATGACCTATATGCACTGATTATTTTGTAGTGGTTTTATTTTCATGAATTCTGCGACTAAACAACTGCAAAAAAAAAAACTAGGTAAAATGCTTTAAAGTGAATGAAAGCACAAAGTGCAGAAATAAACCATCGCAATTACCTGTCTTTAAGCAAAATCAAAAAAAAAAATATCTGTATATGTAATATATGTTGTATACTAAAAATGCATCTTTGTTTACTTATATAATCAGCTTCATATGATACTGCGTCACCAGAGGTCAGTGGGTGTCCAGCTGATATCCACGTCATCGCTGATATTGGTCAGGATTTGGTCATCGTGAATTGGACCGAACCAACAGCTACAGACGTTTCGCTACCAATCGTCATCAAATCATCCCCTCATAACGGAGACCCTTTCAAAGCCGGGACCAATACCACTGTCAGATACCAGTTCATAGATGCTGCGGGCAATAAGAGGGAGGACTGTGTATTCCATGTATTTGTGGAAGGTAAAGATTAATACAATAATACATCATTTGCTTAAAATACAATGTCATCAAAAACAAATGCAACTTAAAGTAAATGCATCAAAATAATCAAATGCAGAACTTTTGTGAGAAAAGTATGTTCACAAGAATAAAAGGAGATAAATGTTAAGAAATTAAAATAGCGGAGATCATTTTAGAGCTGGTTCCAATACCACTGTCACATTTGGATTTCTAGAAAAATTCTGTATCACTGAATCCAGAGTAATGTCTGGTTTAGCAAGAACAAAGCAAATAAAATTAAAGTAATCAAAATAATTGTTTTCAAAATAGTGACACACAGTTAATTTATTGAAATACTATGGTAACAGAAATAAAAGCAAGTAGAAGTAAATAAATCAAAATAGCACAATGCTGTTATTATAAATCAGTGTCAGTTCTAGAAGATGTTAAAAAAGACAAAGCAAAAAAACCAAAACAATTTTTACCTGCCCAAATGAACAAAATGAGTGATTATTGTGTTACTTTAGAGATATTACCTTGTTGAAAGTGTGTTTACAGATTTTACTCATTTGGAATTTACACAAAATTGAAACTGAACTAAAAACACACATCTTTTATACTTTCTTGATTTTAGGTATGAAACTCTTTACTCTGGCAAGTAAAATTAATTTCCATAAAAATTTTTGCAGGGCATTACTTATCTTTAGCTCTTTTGACTTTTATCTTAATCAGTGCAATTTAATTCCATTCATGACAAGTGTCTATCTAGAATATGTACGCAAAAACACTCGAATTTCATGAGGAAAAATGCAAGAAGCTCCCACTCATAGGAAGGGGAGACACATAAACCAGCCCCTCCCCCATTGTTACTTCTCTCCCTCACATTTTCTCAATCTCAACTCTCATTCAATGTTGGTAGCCATGTAATTAAACGTTTATGCACATTTTGAGTTTAGTTGAGTTTTATTTATTTGATCATGGTAGAAGGCCCTGCAATCAGCAAGGCCATAAATCATTAATACAAAGCCATATCATAAACAAATACAACATGAACGTAATACAACAGACAATATATTAAAAAATTAAGACAACATAAATGATTATAGGGTCACTGAACCTAAACCAAAAAAAATCTTAAAGAGAAGAAATAGTCATTCAGTCAAAATGCAAACATTCATTATCAAAATAATTAAATCCAAATCAAAGTGCAAATAAACCTACAGAGTGGGATGGTTAGGTAAGTAATTTTCAACTGATACTTATATCACTGTCTTAAAAATGATGTGAAAGACTTAATTAATATCTGGTTTTGATCCAAAATATGAAGTATGGTACCTTTTTTCAGAAAATTAGAGTTTGGTTGAGATTGACTTGTAGAAATATTGTTGTGATTATGAAAAAATATAACAACATTGTTTCCTTTTGCGAAGATGCCACATTTCCGGAAATTTATTGATTTTTCTGGACAAATTAAAGGTTAGTGACATGATTGGGAACACTTGAAAATGCCTCAAGAACCAAATGAGTTGAGATATACACCAACTATACACTAGTAGGAGTGGATCTCCCACCCAGGAGGATTTGTTTACTTAAGGAGAATCAAGCATAAACATAGGAGTATCTTATTTTTTTCCGGGGATGATAAAAATAAGCCCCATAGAGAGCCACACAGCAGGTTTCCGTGCTACGAGTGATGTTGACATTGTTTATTTTAGAATGAGTCAACGTTTGACTACAAGATTTTCACAGGAGAATCCTTGCATAGTTTACTTGATTCCAGAGTAGTTTCAGCCCAAGTTGAGGACTACCCCCAATCATGTCATTTACCTTAAAGTTTTTTTTTGGTTTTTCCAGAAATTTCTGGATTTACTATTTTTTTCATAAAGAGGAAAAGATTGTAAGTGTAAACTTAAAATTTTGTTTATTTTTTGCAGTTCCTTCTGGTTGTGAAGGCATTGTAATAAAATTTGGGGGCTTGTCTAGGAAGCAATTAACTTATTAATATACTTTGTTTATTCCTTGGGCTTGTTCGCTCCACTCTCTCACATGTGAAGTTCAGGAAATTTGGAATGTTTCCCGTGGCATCTTTGCTTTTGATGCAAGACCACTATTTTCCAAGTAATTTCTCATCTCTATTCATTAATAGCAACTCCCAAGGCTTCCCCGCTAGTCATTGCTTTGGCCTGCGTGGCTGGTCTCTTCCTTATCATACTCATCTTTGTCATCATCTTGAAACAGTCGTGGAAACGGTTACGACACAGGAATACACCATCTCAATCATCTACACAATCTTGTAAGTATTCCTGTTTGGACTAGTTTGCATCATTAACCCATTGGAGATGATTCGATTTTGATATAACAGGGTTTCTCCATAAACCCCAACCGGAGATATCTTGTTCTTAGTCTCCAATCGGTTAATTGAAGGGTGAGGAGATCATCATAAGAATAATATCTACAAGATCTTACCTTTATACTTGTATGAAGAACACCAAATAATGACATAACCTGCAAAATTATCCTTGAATAATTGCCATAAATGTGCCAAAAGAGTGGATTTTGTTCTTACTATTATGATGATTATTATTATTATCATCGTCATTATTATCATTGTTATTATTATTATTATCATCATTATTATTATCATCATTGTTATCATATTATCTTTGTTAGATCAAACCAATGTAACCAATGGAAGTGTGTGTACTCGGCCAGTGTGTCCTCGAGAGCCACATGTACCAATAGGTCTGCTTGAGCAGGCTCCTAGCATATGGTCATTCCAATCAAAGTTTTCTCCCTCTGACGAGGACAGTGTGTTTCTGCAGAACAATATGACGTCAGATCCACTGCAAAAATGTTACCGCGGTCGTATCTGCTCGGATTCAATCATGAACTATTCCACGAACGATTGCAATATGTACATGAACGACGCATCGAGACAAACCGAGCCGAGCGACAGTCCGTTGCTGCTTGAAGAAGATGAGGGGTTGCTACGGAAACACCGGCCTCCCGAGCTGGAGCCATTCATGTCAATGAGGTCCAGTGGCTCCGATCCGGACACTCCGAGTTCGGTGGACACGGTGGAGACGTTATGTTGATTGCTTCATAAAAGCTCTGTTTTTGAGATATGATGAATTAACCCGTTGCCTCTGAGATTCTTTAATTCCCATAGAATAACTACACAGCATATCTGGTACCAGTAGCCAATGGGTTATATCAAGATACGGCCCAAGGACTGACTTCTCACAGTTCCAGATCAACTAAGCATAGCAGGAGTTTCCCTGAAATTGTGAATCATTTTACCTGATTTTATTCATTTTGATTTTTTTGATGTGCAAATCCTGAACGCTATCTTTAATGGCCTATCTCTCATGTATAGCATATTCATAGGTCTGATCAGGATCAGCGCTGATGAAGAATATTAATTAAATTTGAAATTAAAATATGTCAGTAAAGTCTATGGAGCATATGATAATATTCATCAAAGAAACTGCTTTAAGATATCTGTGCAACTGATATTTTTATAGAAATAAATGATTTATATAAAGTTTTAATTATTAGAATTATATATGAAAATTCTTAGTGATGTTTAAAAAAATGAGGAATATGCATGTATGTTTTCTAATCGGAATCATGACTAACATTCAATACAAAGTATATTGTGTCTTTTCATACATTGGTAAATAGATATTTATGTATATCTAAATGCGTGAATAAGAGTGCATATAAATGTATATTTATGTATATTTTTATATATATTTGTATATGTACATACTGATTTTGCCATATATTTATATGTTTTTCGAGGATGTACTTTCAAGTGATCATCATTGGTTTGCAGAGGTCAACTTTGCTTTTAGTCCTAAGTTGATATACAGCAAGATTTTAAACAGTGTTCAAAATATGTCCTGCATTTTTTTTTTAAACATGAATGACCATTAACCAAAAATCAACAATGCACACATGCAATTGGCTATTGACCCACTAAATTAGTCTTAACTATAAACTGTTAATGTCGGAACCCACCTTCAGTTGTAGAATACAATGTAACCCCTCCCCCCTCCTTTTTTTCTGTCATGTAGTTTGGTTTGATTGAACAGGTAAACGAGGTGTTTCGGTGTTTCTTGTTTAGAAATCTGTGCAATTTAAAGTTTATCATTTTTGTTGGTGATCACAACAAGATTTTATGTATTCCATTTGTTCTTTCAATCGGGAATGCAATGTATTCTATTATGGGGCTAAGCAGACATGCAAACATAGTATCTTTTTTTCCCCTCAGAAGTAGAATGGGAATCAGACCTGTGTTTCTCATCTCATAAGAAACAACCTACCAGATAATATTAATGATTTTAATGTTGTCTATTTGATAAACCTAGGGTCAATGTAAACACTTTAATATATATTTTAATGTCATGTTATCAGTACCAACAAGACAAGTTTAATGTGTCCTATATGGCATGTTAGTCCGAAAAGCCCCAAATCCACGAGCTGCAGGCAGCTTCTCACCCCTTCCCCCTTTCCCACCCCTCCCCCACCATTTACTACTCGGAACAGCTCCAGAGTAACGGTTCTCATCCTTTTTGTTGAAATTGTATATAAAAGTGTGATATCATGGCTATAAACATGATATTTAAACCTTTGAAATGAACACAATTTTGCAATGTATATATCCAACAAAATTGTGTTTTTCAATCGCCCACGTATTCACGGGCAGTATTGATTTGCTTTTCCTAAAGTTTGTTTTGCCAAAGAGTTACAACATACATCTATGAAGTTAACATAATGTCCGTTCTAGATATTTTTATATTCATTGTGCTTCATATTTGTAGGATGGATTTACATGTATTTATTGACAGACCCTTTGCAACAACTTTTGAAACATGAGCAAAGACCAAGAAGCAAAATACTACAGGCTGAAAAAACAACAATACCATAATTAAGATACTTCCTATTATTCCTAAAATGTCAGACAAGAATGAAGGTTTGTTATCATGTTTAAGTAGTAATTCGTGATGCATTGGGGTTAAATACCAAATATCTTTTCCATGCTTTACAGTCTTATATTATGTCATCAAAGTGGCATGTGCTGTGTGTTTTTATATCTTTTGTATGAGAATACCAAACAAATCCATATATTCTTAAAAATATCTGTGTAGGTATATTTATGTCTTTCAGGAAATACCATAAGTTACAGTACTTTTTCTTGATGTTTGTAATATCACTTTTTACATTTATGTTGTGATACATGTAGGACTTAATATTTAAAACTTAAAGCTATAAACTTTGTTTCAGTCAAATCCAATGGATTACTCGACTCCATAACTTATGTACAGTACTTGATTTATTTTGTACCATTATCTTTCATGAAACAATTTTCAGGAAAAAGAAAAGTTATATTAAATATATATTATGGATGATTTTAGATGACTTTGAAATGTAATACCTGCATATATCTAATAGAAGAAATAAATTTTTATTATCATGTGATATTCATATATATCTTCTTATCAAGGATTTGTTGTCATGGTAATGTGTTGATGTGTGACATGTAAAATTATTATTACCGTATACTGCTTTATAGTGTATGATTGAATATAATGCACTGTTTCTTATTTGCGATTCAGAAAAATTAATTTCTTGTCATATATATATCAACAAAAATTAACAGATAGAAATATAAGTAAATACTCTATTTTGAATGATTCTAGTAACTGGAATAATAAATAAACGAACTGATAATAAAACAAACCCTTTGAGACAGATTTTTTAAACAAAAAGATATCAGTGGTGAGAAATTTGTAATTTGAGTCTGTAATAACTTGAATACTATGAAATATTTGATTTAATTTCATTTTTTTTTTGAATGACAAAACGATACAGAATTCAGATACAAGATAATACAGTAGAATAGAACAATATCATGGTCATAACAAATTTCATTTCATTCCATGAAAGAAGTAACAAAGGTTAAAGAAACAAAGGATGAATCCATTACCATGTGGGACCCCCCCCCCCCGACCCACCACACACACACATACATAAGCAAAGCTGAAATTGTAATGCCTCTAAACACAATAAAAAAATAAAATAAACTAGTGATAATACATTAAGCCACTCAAACATTGCATTCCTTTATTGCTACCCCTTGTCCCCCCCCCCCTACTTTAACTTACTAAGTTCATCAATTCCTATTTTTTTCCAAAAATGAAAGCATTTCAGAGCATGTGATTTTCAAGGTATTGATAGATGATAGGTGTATACTATACTGCCCCCCATGAAAAAAGGACATAACTGACATTTTTGGTGTTTTGGAGATATTGAGCAGAATGTATTTTGTTCAACACGTAAAGCCCTATTCAGCGTTAAGCCCTATTCAGCGTTCTTTTAACAGGTGGATTATGAAACAAAGGGACACTTCTAATTAATATTTTTTTTTATTCTGCATGTTTAACATGATGTACTGAGTCCGCTACACTATACAGGGTGGCCCAGAAAGAATGCTACGAGTATGATCACTAATTTCTTCAACATTATAGGCAAAATGTCATTAATTTTCATTTCGTTGGTTAGAACATTCTTTTTCCAATAAAATGATACAAAGATCATTGAACGCCGAGATATTCTGGCGTCTCACTTGCCATATCGGACAAACCGGGATGGCAAAGGGCTGGAATGCCCTCGCTTTCATAAGGAAGACGATGCGAGCTACATTTCCATTGTCATCGCGGTTTGTCTGGTATGGCATGCTGAGACGCGAGAATATTTCGGTATTCTGATGATCACTGGAGTGTAAAAAAATAGTAAATTTGGGAAACGACATTGCCTCCGAAAAATAGCCCTCAGATCCAAACACCTCAATCAAAATGAATGATCATGGTATCATTTTGTTGGAAAAAGAATGATCTAACCCATGAACTAATCACCAATGACATTGTGTGAATGATTTTGAAGAAATTAACGATCGCATCTGTTGCATTCTTTTTGGGCCACGCTGTATAACTCAATTTTTTAAAAAGAAATGTCAGTTATGCCCTTTTGTCATGGGGGGGGGGGGGCAGTATAGGTCTATCTGGAAAAAAAAGTGGACAACATTTCATTTCATCGTTTACCAAAACTATACAGTGCCTTGTTTGAAAAGTGCTATTTTCGATTTTTTTTTCACCAGGAATGTGAAGTTTGAATTCTTTTTGACATGACGTTATCATAGTTATATGATTAAATAATGTAACCACAACGTTATGCTTCCACTTATTAAAAATCAAATTGAATATAAAGACTTTGACAAAAGCAGCTTCCTATACTTGGTTAAAATGTGTTGCCGCAGTCTGTAAATTGTATTCGGACAAATTTTGTCTTTACACGATATCAAGGACAATTTCCTATTCATTTCTGGAAAGTCGCTTGGGATGAGACGGATCGTAAATTTTATTCTTAGACCCCCCAAATGCATAAAATTATGCGCGCATATTAGGACATTAGGAGATTTAGGACATGTCTAGTATTCTGAATCTGACTCGGGACAAAAGTTGAAATAAAATCTTAGGATACATTACGTCCGTAGTTTTTCTTGCCTCTTACCGAACGACGGCTTGCAAAATAGCTATTTAATTATCGTCACCGTATATTTGCTCGCAAACATCTAAATATTGCAAAGATAGTACAGATATAGTATTGAAAAACGTGCGTACACTTGTGCCGTGTATGAGTGTACTGTACTTGTTTGTGTATGTGTGTGAAAAGTTATGCGGTTTATATAATTTTTCATTCACCTATTTTTACTGTGCCGAGAATCAAGGCGGAAATATGTTTAAATCGGATTGCAAATGCATCGAAGTTGCTGATATTTCAAATTCCCATGTACAAGTAAAGATTTGATTGATGGTAAAGAAGTGTATTTACTATGTTAGTACTACTAAGGGGGTAATTTTCTCGTGAGTAGATTTGTATGTGTGTGTAAGTTGAGTGGATGTGTTTGGATGTGTGTTTGTATGTTTGTGTTGTTTGTGTGTATGTTGTGTGTACAATTTACACAACTTTTGTCAACAGTGTTGTGTAGTTCACGCAATCATTTTTACCGTGTAGCTCAGAATGGAGGAATAAACATATTTTCAACGGATTGCAAATTCAGTGAATGGATTAATTTGACCAATTCATATAAACATGTATATAGGCATATTGGAAAGTTTACATTTCATTTCTGAGAACATTTCGTGTGTGTGTGTGTGTGTGTG
>JZLH01S0063466.1:122218-134409 GCA_001188425.1 Eucidaris tribuloides | reverse complement strand
AAATCAAGGATGCCTTCTATGAGCAACTTCAGCGTGAGATTGACAGCATCCCTGGACACGACATGAAGGTTGTGATGGGGGATCTAAATGCCAAGGTCGGAAACAACAACACCGGCTATGATAGGGCTATGGGGAAGTATGGATGTGGAGTGATGAATGAAAACGGGGAACGCCTCGTGGAATTCTGCTCTATCAACAACCTTGTTATTGGGGGGACACTCTTCCAGCATAAGGACATTCACACTCTGACATGGTACTCACCAAACGGAAGGGACAGAAACCAGATTGATCACATCATGATAAATGGCACGTGGAGAAGATCACTCCAAGATGTTAGAGTCCTGAGGGGGGCAGATGCTGCTAGTGACCACCATCTTGTGCTAGCAGTAATACAAGTTAAGCTCAGGAAAACAGGTGTAACTAAAGTAAAACAGCCAAGATATGATATTGACAAACTAAAGGACCCCAGAGTCAAAGGCGCTTTTCTACTAGAGCTTCGGAACAGATTTCAGGTTCTAGCAGACCTTGCAGAAACTCAGCCAGAACAGGACAAGATCAATGAGGAGTGGGAGAGGGTCAAAACAGCATACCAGAAGTCAAGTGAAATATGTCTAGGAACAAAAACGAGGGAGAGAAAGGAGTGGATGACTGAAGACACATGGCAAACTGTAGTGAAACGTAGGGAAGCGAAAAAACATTGTTTGTGTGCAAAGTCAGAGAGGCTAAAAGAGAGATTCAAAGCCAAATATCAAGAGGCAAACAGATTAGTTAAAGCAAAGTCAAGAGCTGACAAACGAGCCTTCATGGACAACCTAGCTAGCAAGGCGGAAGAGGCTGCAAAGGCGGGTGAGCAAGGCAAAGTGTACAAGTTGACCAGAATAATTAGTGGCAAGTACAGTAAAAACTCAGACTTACCAATAGAAGACAAGGATGGCAGGCTACTTACTACTGAAAAAGAACAGGACGCTAGATGGGCTGAACACTTTGAAGAAGTTCTTAATAGACCACCTCCTGCCACAGAAGCTGACATCCGAGAAGCAGAAACTGACCTAGATATCAATACAAATCCACCAACTCGAGCTGAGATCATCCAGGTAATCAAATCCTTAAACAATGGTAAGGCACCAGGACCAGATAACCTTAATGCTGAGCTTTTTAAAGCAGACCCAGAACTGGCCGCAAATATATTGCACCCTCTCTTCACTGACATATGGGAAGGTAAAAAAGTTCCAGATGATTGGTTACAAGGGATCATCATCAAACTACCCAAGAAAGGTTCACTCCGAAAGTGTAGCAACTGGCGGGGTACCCGGGGGGGGGGGTGGGGTCGCGTCTCCACACAGCCTGCTACGCACCCGCGTCCAGAAAAAGGCGTCGTAAAGGGTCCGCTTTTCCAGCCCTCGGGCGTCGTCGAACTGTCTTTTGGAAAAGAGGTACGCTTTTCAAGCACCGTTCGCTGGCAATCGCGACTTAGGGTTGCGCCTTTTCTCACATGTCACGCCATTTAGGTTACTAATTTAGTTCATGTAATTAGACGCCATTAGGAGTGCACAAGTTTTTGTGGATCTGATAACAGTCTCCAAAATGACCGTTATGATTAATTGAGGAAGAATTATTTATGAATTGTTAAGTGAACCTCTTCGGGTTGCGGCAATGTAACAATAATGTTTACATTGAGAAGGACACTTGGGTAGGGTACAAAATAAGTTGATTCACATGTTTACGACCATTTAGGGTACAAATAGTGGATTCCCTGTTCACCGTCAATTAGGGTATCAGAATAAGTGGATTTCCATGGAGTCACGCCACATTAGTGGTAGCTTTTTTTGATGTGTTAGCGCCATTTAGGGTTGCATAATTTGGTTATGTAGTTGTAGGCCGTTTAGGGTAGCGATTCTGAAGGCTGTTGGACACGGGTGGGAGACAGGCCTCCGAGTGGAGAGCGACCCCCCCCCCCCCGGGCGGGTATTCACGCATTGTCTATCCACCAAAGCAAGATCTGTGCAAAAGTATTATCCAGAGGCTAACAAGGGCTGTCGAGAGCAACTGAGAGCCTAGAAGCAGAGCTGGTTTTCGAAGAGGAAGAGGGTGCATCGGATCAGATTTTTGTTCTTGCGCAAGCATTATGAGCAATGCACAGAATTGGGCATAAGGCCAGCTATACAGTTAATTTTGTAACTTCGATAATAGGCCTTTAACAGTTTATCAGGACAGAGACTAGCTATGGAGAATTTTACGTAGATTACGGGCAATCCTCCCAACACTGTAGTACCTATTATGCAGACTCTACAACTAATTTCATTTGTCAGGGTTGGAGATTTGACTTAAGTTTCCCAGGTATGACTGGAGTGAGACATAGTTGTGTTATGTCTGCATACGTTCAAACCTGGCCCTTGATTGGATAAGAGGCAGTAGCTGAATCAGAAAGAGGTATTAGGTGACACGTCTGTCAAGCACGTGAATACTTAGACTTTGCAGAATGATCTGGCTCGGTGTCTCATACCCATTCGCACATGCAGGAAAACATCCCCCTACTTAATTTGCAACATCAAATTGGGCTGAAGATCAATGCAGAAGGAAAACTGAGAGTAATGAAACTCTCAATGTTGAAACGTCCATCAAGTATAGCAAGCAATGGCGAATGACCTTCCAACAACAATAAATTATTACCTTGAAGCATTGTAACAGATGATGGAGGTGCAGATAGATATAATGAACGCTGAACATAAGCAAGGACTGCATCTCTATGCTGAATCCTATTTTGTAAGTCACAACAGTTGATACCAAACCAAATTAAGATTACCGAAGTTGCGCTCCTTCAACTCTGTGTACGGAGCAGAATGCTGGTCGAATCAACGAAAAAAGACCTTCATAAGGTATCAGTTTTCCACAACAAATCTCTAAGGAAAATCTGTCGCATATTTTGGCCGAATATAATATCAAATGAACTATATGATAGATGCCAATTGGGATGCATGGAAAGTATGATACAAACAAGACGCTGGAGTTGGATTGGCCATGTACTGAGAAAAGAGGATGGTAGCATTACCAAAACGGCACTCTATTGAACTCCAGAAGGGAAGAGGAAGAGGGGGAGACCCAAGAACACCTGCAGAAGGACTGTGGAGAGAGAAATGAGGGACCTGACCTGCACCTGGGGGACACTACAGCGCCTGGCCTTAGACAGAGTGGAGTGGAGGACTTTTGTTGCTGCCCTACGTGCCCACCCGGCATAATGGGCAGTAAGTAAATAAAGTAAGTAGCCATTTTCAATGCATGTCCCATTGCTTGGTGTCCCATTTACACGGGGAATGACACCTTATTTTATACCCAAAACTACATAGTAATTAGTTTTATGTTTCCTATTATATAATCTGAAAATTAAATGCAAATGCTATAGTTTTATATAAAATTTATAAACTTCAAAAGTCTTCATTGTTAAATTTAACTAAACAAAATGTCGCATGGTAAAGTGGACACCAAAATCCATTGGTGCCCTAATTTACGGAAACACCCCCTTATCAGATTCTCTCGATTATCTCTAATCGTACTAACATTAATGCTCATATTTTGCATTCAATTTTAGAGTATTTTTTACGAGATTAAATTGACAAATACCCACCTTGCAAAGGCGTCGATCCTGGTGGAGAGTGGGGGGCTGTGGGCAATTGTCACCATGAATGAAATTATGAGGGCAGATGAGCAAACATATCCTTTTGCCCTTCACTCAATAATTTCGACAACTTAAACAATTACAAAATGTAACGCAAGAATATATTTTAAAAGTTGTGCAAGACACTACAAATTATACTGCGTGACAAAATGATGACTTTTTTTTTTTTTACTTGATCTTGCTCTCCTCAGTCTGGAAAACGGATTAACGGATTTATCGCTTTATATCACAAACGTAAATTATAATATTGTGCATGTCTGTGCTTTAATTGTCGTAAACATATACATGTTTGGAGGTAATAATATCAAATTGAATATATGAATATAAGAACGACCCAAGTCCATGGAAAGTCATTTTGAGTAAATCAAGAAAAACTAAATATTTTTTAACATTTCCGATAAAATGATATTTGACTATAATATATAAAACAACATCGTAAATACAAGCTTAATTGTACATTTGTTGTCATAATTCACCTTCTCGATCTATCCCCGCTCGTGCGCCACCTCTCTTTATTCTTTTACGGAGAAACGCGCGCTAAACAGTTGTTTTGGGAGTCAAGTTTTGACTTTCTGAGTTTTTCATTCCCGTACTTATCGACAAGAGGTAGCATAATGATAAACTATCATGTCCAAATTTCAGACGGGCTAAAGAATGTATATACTATATTTACGCGAAAATATACGAGTTTTAAAATGATCCCTTTACGGTCAGGCGGGAAGTTGGTTTAATCGGTTCCGTAAAACAGGGCGCAAGCGAAACGAACGTTACACGAGAAGGTAATAGCAGAGCGGCACTGGATAGAAGCGCTGTGGTTGTGTTACGATCGTGACTTAAAACAAATATTGAGCTCCCCGCCGAGCGACAATGACTAGACTTTATTAACATAAGGTTATGTCTGCTGTTCACGTGGTGGCGCGGTTTTTTCTGGGTGTTTACGAGACCGTCGACAATTCAACAGCGAAATTGTTTCTGTTCTCATAGTCATTATTAACACGCAAGCACGATGCTGACGTTAATAGCCGAAAGCAGTGATTTTACGAACTGCAACATTTATCGCTAAATAATATTTACTCGAGTTGTTAGGTGAGTGGGTTGCCTGCAATAATTATCAGTATATGCTGCAGAAACTAGAGTAGGTTGTTTATTTGTTCATCTCCTTTTGCTAGAAGTTTCTAGTCATCTGTAACAGTGTCGAGACCACAC
This sequence comes from Eucidaris tribuloides, assembly GCA_001188425.1. NCBI lineage: Eukaryota > Metazoa > Echinodermata > Echinoidea > Cidaroida > Cidaridae > Eucidaris > Eucidaris tribuloides. The sequence continues at coordinate 129,530 of JZLH01S0063466.1, read as the reverse complement.
AGAAATTTTTATGTTGGAAAAGTGACACTTTTTTTAAGAACGCGATTTTTCTCGGTCCACTTCCAGTGGTTGCCGACCAAGAGATGAATTGTCGCCGGTTCGTAATGAGCACGACGATTTTGGGGACGTCCTTTTATTTGATGGACTTGGGTCGGTTTTTTTATCATATGGACTTGGGTTACTCCAGAGACATAAACACTACACAAAAAGTAAGTTCCCCCAAAAACAAGCGTTTGTAATTTTCAAAGCAGGAACTTTGACAAGCTAAAATCAGGTACACATGTTACTGCACTTATTAGCTACCTTTTGTGAAAAAAATTGAGGTAGACATCTCTTCACGCTTCAGTGACCACGATTTAATGGCAAAATGGCCACTTTTTCGAGTTAACATGCCTAATTTCATGACTTTGAGTTAACGATACTCGGACAGATTTAACATTTTTGCCATAACAGGGCATGCAATGTGCTTTTCAGTTACTAGCCGACAAAGTGTATGACTTGTGTGCATATATTCACGGTTGACTGAGCACACAATAACAATGGAGAAATTAAGCATTTTAACATTTTAACGGACCTTTGTGCTTAGTGAAGCATGAAAACGTAAATTAAATGCTATCGGATCATCTATAGGCATGCATCGGTCTATCAAAAAAGTGAATATCATCATTCATCTGTTTTTCTCTGCTTAAAATTAATGCACTATTTTTCAATAACTTAAAACTATCGTATTTTGGGCATTCAATCCGTGTTCACTCAACCGTGACATAATGGATATGGTTTTGAAAAATCATTCATATGTTTCAATACATGTTTGATGTGGAATTAAATTAAAATAAACATTCGAAAGATGTTAACATGACCAATTTCTCCATTTGTATTGTGTGCTCAGTCAACCGTGGAAATATGCACACAAGTCATACGCTTTGTCGGCTAGTAACTGAAAAGCACCTTGCATGCCCTGATGTGGCAAAAATGTTAAATCTGTCCGAGTATCGGTAACTCAAAGTCATGAAATTAGGCTCGTGAACTTCAAAAAGTGGCCATTTTGCCATTAAATCGTGCCCACTGAAGCGTGAAGAAATGTCTACCTCTAAATTTTTCACGAAAGGTAGCTAATAAGTGCAGTAACATGTGTACCTGATTTTAGCTTGTCAAAGTTCCTGCTTTGAAAATTACAAACACTTGTTTTAGGGGGAACTTACTTTTTGTGTAGTGTTTATATGCTGATCCATCCTCTGTACGGTAGGATGAAAAAATATTCGAGCATTATCCATACATCAATATCTCTCCTCTTGTGACCATGTCATTCTTCTGTATTCTGTTGTCATCTCTTCCGTCGCTTTTGTTTCCTTCTGTACCTTTTCCGGAACGAGGTTGCCATTCTGTTACCCTATTTGTCCAATGATTATCTGTTATGCTGGCGATATGCCCTGACCGCCTCCATTCAATTTAGTTAATTTTCTCAATGGTATCTTTGATTTGGGTTCATGCGTATGTCTGAGGTTTTACATTCTGTCTCGTAAATGCATTTAGCGCCTGTCTTTCCATGGCTCTCTGAGTAACAAGACGCTGTCTATTATTATTATTTCTTTAGCCTTATACAGTGTGTCTCAAAAAAAAACTTCACACTTTTGAAATGACCCACAAATAAAAAGTTATTTCGAATTTTTTGATTTTTTTCAAATATATGGACAGCTGAACATCTCTCCTTTCATATGACACCAAAAAGTCTGAAATTGTTTCATGCTTGAGTGAGCACTGCCACCTTTGTAAAGGACATGAAAATTCGGTTGCGCAGGAATTGGCTATCCTTTGTAATGAAAGATACAAGCTCTCTTTGATTATGTGTGCAGCTGGTCATTGGGACATGTAAATTAAAGATCTTACTGACTGAAAACATGAAAGACTACCGTATTGGGGTGAAGGGGAAGTGGGGTTGGGTGGGGGTAGTGTGGATGTAGGGTGGATGTGGGGTGTATGGGTGGTATGGGGGTGGTGGGGTGGAGGAGATGGTAGGGTGGCGGGTTTAGGTAATTATAAGACACCACCTCCCCCCATGCACAACCCCTATTCCCATCCACACCACCCCCACACCCCACCACCTCCACACTCATCACCCTGTACCCAGCACCCCACCCCTTCACCCAATTCGGTAGTCTTTCATGGTTTCAGTCAGTAAGATCTATATCCCAATCCCCATCTGCACACATCTTCCAGTACAATGGATAGCAAATTCCTGCGCAACTTAATTTTCATGTCCTTTACAAAAGGTCACAGTGCTCAATCAAGCATGACACAATTTCCGACTTTCTGGTGTCATATGAAAGAAGAGATGTTAAGCTTTCCATATGTATATAATTTTTTCAAAAGTTCCAAATAATTTTTGATTTGGGGGCCATTTTAGAATTGTAAAGTTTTTTTTTTTTGAGACGCACTGTATAGACCCATTGTTTGGCACCATATGCCATAGTTTGTAGCACACATTGGTTTAATACCAGGATATAATATACCGACACTAGGCTGCAAAATAAAGTATTCATAAATTTGAATAAATTACCTAAGCGGCCTATTGCTTGTGGTATACAGTGTGTCCCAGACAAAAAAGGAAACCGGATTTCATGGCAAAAATATTCTATCATAATGAATACTTTCTTCAAAGAATTAGGTATGATTGTAAAGCTCTGTTCCTCTTCTTTCATTTGATACATTACTTATTATTGATCGTTCACGCATAATTGAAGTAAAACAATGGATATTGGTGCTACCAAAATTTCATTTGCACGCGCATATTCCATCTTTGAGTCCATTTTCATGGTAATAAATGTAATTGTTTTTAAAAAAATAAAAGCATGTCATAAAAATTCAGAATTGTTTCCATTATATGACACCTCAGGCGTAAAAATTGAATTATGTATGCCGGAGAACAAGTAAAATTAAAACACGCCTGTTTTAGCGTGATTTTTAAAATAAATAAATTTTGAGAACTGGAAGCGAGCAGAACAATAAGATTCACGCACGGCTGACTTCACATAATATCTTGCTCGGGACACAACAATAGGCTCCAAATCATGTTTGCAGGGTAATTTCTTGGTTGCTAGCTGCCAATTCCAGAAACAGGGAGTAATGAATGCATTTTGGAACATTTCTGAAAACAAACATCATTTCAAGTTGCCTTTTCTCACTGATGCAACGCTTATTTTTCACAAATGTGGTATCATATGAAAGAAGATAAAATCAGCTTTTCAATGATGCCCTTCAATGTTGAAAATACTCAGAATACATTCAAGCATGAAAGTTTGAATTTCAAATTTGCTCGTGCAAATGATTTTATACACGTGTCCCTTCTGATTGTCTTTGCTCAGTCATGCGTGAATGGAAATCTCTCTGACTGGTATGAAATTAAAAAAAAAATATGCTTTCCAACTATGTACGATTTTTTTGTCATATTTGTTATTAACATATAAAAATATCTTCAACAATCTCGGTTTCCTTTTTTCTGGGACACACTGTATTATGTTGAAAGGAATACCATCACCTGCACATTTCTGGAGAGGCATCTCGTGCATGCATGATTTATCGCCTACTTTTTACGTTGATCTATCAATTTTCTTTTATGACTTCTTACACAAGTTTCGTTTAAATGAAATTCGACCTTTACAAGCGTAAGTTGTAATAATTACAATTTTGCAAACTGGTTTATTGTTTAATTTTCAGTCATTTCATTATGTATAAGAAAGATGAACAAATAAGCCAAAAATATCAAAAGTTGAAATCATTACAATGTAAAAAAAAAAATTAAGCCCATATCTTTGATATTTCATATGAATTGCATTAGAAGCTGCCCTCTTCTTTTCCAAAAGTGCCAAAAATGTGTGTAATGTAATCTACGTTGTATTTAAAAATGTGAAGAAATAAGAAAAAAAAATAATTGTCCACATTCTAAAAAGATAACTTTCTTTCAGTTACTCATTTCAAGGTCCATAGGCCAAATGACATGAGCTTAACAACTTAAAACCGTATACAATAATGTAAATACAAATACAAACAGAAATACGGGATATAAGAGGTCACACACATAACAGATAAGGCCGCCCATTTTGTATATGTACCCTACCCCCCCCCCCCATTATCAAGTTAACAAATGAGACAGGATTCAATACAATTGCTGTAATCAAACTGATAATTTATGCAACAAATGAAATACGCTATCATAATAGGTGACATATAATGTAGGCTTTCTGAAAAAAACTCTAGTAGGTAACAAAGAAATACAAATCAATATCAATATCAAATTTAATGAATTAAAATTGGTAACAAATATCATTACATGTATAACCAAGTATAAAGAAATGAAACCTCTATCTTCAATCACTTTCATGAAGATTGCAACATAAATTGCATTCTTGTTTCCATAAATCTTCAGACTTTTATGAAAACTTAATTTTTTGGTATCATTTCAGGTTTACATTGACAGTTATCCAAAAGTTTGCAAATAAAATGTAGTTATAGAAAAGGAAGTTTTGATATCTATTTTTTCATTTAACTTATCTTCTTAGTCGTAGCTACAACCAGTTTTCTGTTAATGAAAGCAGAAAATCAGCCCGAAATGCAATTTTCGATAAAGTATCAAAATTATCGTTCCGTAATGTGGCTACTTTGTTTGCTTGGTTTAGGTGTCGTGTGCAAGCGAAGACACGACTGCCGCCACGCACTGATCAATAACAATACAAATTGTGCGCGCTTCCGGTCCAGTCTTGCTATATTCGTCCAAGGGTTAGTATTTGAATCGTATACATAGTAAGTTACTATAGTAAATGTCTTCTAAAAAGAGAGAGGGGAGCTATAATATGAATATAAGAATGACCAAAGTCAAGGACTTGGGTCATTCTTATATGCATAATACATTACACTCCTTTATTTTTGGCACTTCCAGGATGAAGTAAACTTTGTCGTTTATACACAAGATGAGCCCATGTATAAGCAACAGTTTCCCATGTTTAATTCAATTTGGCAAAAAAATTGGACCTGGGTCTTTTTTACATTCAGATATTCAATTATCCTCACCCAGGAGGGTAACCTCCTCATAAATCTCCCGATTCCTAAGCCTATTTAGTCACTTAACTGCTTAACTGTTAACGATTTCATTATAACCAAGTTAGCAATCATTGCTGTGATTTTCTTAACTGCCGCCAGTCATGCATTCCTGTATCCACTAAAATGGCAAATAAATAATGTTTCTTTGCGCTTCGCCCCCACAAAATAAGGCACTTTATTATCTGATTAAAGTGCCCCTAAATAAAAAGAAAATCTTAACTTCCTCACTGGTTCAGAGCAATACATCGTCGACAATGTCTGAATTGACATTAAAAGTTATAAAATGTTACATCAATATTACAATGTAGTCCTATACCATTTTCTAGCAACAATAATCCGATATATTACATGGCTTATACAGTTACGAATATGTGATTGGTCCACAGCTCGTCACATGATACAGTTTGCAAGAATCGTCAAGGTTACATTTTCCCAGCCAGTTGTATTTTCCCAACTGGTGAAATACATAGATTTTTCGAATGTCTGGCGCCCTCTAACGGTTCAATACCAACCATGCGTGTGTGTGTTGTCTACACTGACCTCTACTAAAGTAGTAGAGGTCAGTGGTTGTCTATGGCGGAAGCTTCAACGTGCGACACAAACCGCTGAAAGTACCTTTCTCCTTAAAAATTGATATAATTAATAGAGTCAAACTGATATTTGCTTTCCTTGTCGAAATAGAGAAAACGTAACTGTCTTTCAGATATATACAATTTTATTGGCAGGCAGTAATGATTTGGTGTCATTTTTGTACCATTTGTCCATGATATTCGGCATCAGCGTAACTTTCGGCCTACACCACGAGACGCTTGTGTCGTCACTACACGTGTTATGCAATCGATAGTGCACTCGGTATCGTCTGCTAAAGTGAACCTGGTGTCGATTTTCTTTCTTGTAACACCGAACTTGAAATCACGCAAACAAGCGTAATCAAAGCTATCTTATATAACAAATATCAACTGATAATGGGTGTAATGTAACAATCTTTGGACCGTTAGTGAGATATATTTTCCCTCGTGATCATATTTTCACTTGGGGAAATATAACTCCCTGAGGATCCAAATAATGTTATATTACACCCTGTGCCAGTCAATATCTGTATAAAAATGTTTCTTTGGGTTTCTCCCCCACAAAATGACACACTCTATTATCTGATTACAGGCTGTTTAGTGCCCCCAAGTAAAAAAAAATCTTAGCTACCTTACTGGTTCAGAGCAATAAATCCTCGACTAAATTGACGTTAAAAGTTGTAAATGTTGCACCAATATTACAATATAGGCCTACACCATCTACTAGCAACAATAATCCCATATGTCTAAGCATATTCTAGGAAACATAATGATCACTGCAAGTATCAAAAGTGGTTGACTACTTACAGCGAGTTAAGAAATATTAGTAATCTATTCAGTGATGCTTTTAGCAATTGCATTCAACGCTCTCGTGGAATTACTGCCAGTTAGCCACTGACAGCGAGTTTAAATTGTCTGATTGACCTGGGCAACACCACTTTATTTGGAATTTGCCAAATCACAACTTCCTCATTTCAGAAAGTAAGCCGCATTTTTATCGGATAAAGTTTAGCTCCACGCGCTGCTATCAAAACTGAACAGTGGACGCGTAATATACTAGGTGTAAAAAAAAAAACTGGTGTAATTTTAATATGTAATAACACAAAAACTATATACCAGATAATAGTGGCATGAGTTTATAGCTGAAGAGTGAACATTTTTGTTGGAGGTGGTTTCAATACGATATCAATCATCAGTTTTATGTAATTCATGCCTAATTAAAATGTTAGAGTTCAGATTTTGCTCAAAATCCAGTTCCCTGTACAAAATTGAGACTGCACAGAAATCAAATGGTGTGTGTGTCAGAGTGTGTGTGTAGTCCCCACACAATAGCATTCAAGCAATGGACAATGGCTGGAATGGCACACATTGGTAACTTTGGTATGCGACTTTTATTACGTGCAGGTGAGATAAATGCTTTATTAATATTCATCAGTAGCCTAGCGACTGCTAGACTATTCACTATCCACAGCCATTGTCTGTTGCTATTGTGTGCGACAAGGCACACGCTCTGACACACACCATTTGATTTCTGTACAGTCTCAATTTTGAACAGGGGGCTGGATTTTGAGCAAAATCTGAACTCCAACTTTTTAAATAAGCATGAATTACATAAAACTGATGATTGATATCGTATTGAAACCACCTCC
>JZLH01S0063466.1:83647-113732 GCA_001188425.1 Eucidaris tribuloides | reverse complement strand
TCGGCGGGTGCAGAGAAAATATTTTCGCGCCAACAAATTTTTCACGGCAAATTCCGCGCGCCAAATCAACAGCTGAAAAGGTCCGCTCGCACGGGGGGGGGTGTCGGCAGGAAATTTCGCCGACCAAATACATCTTCCCGTTTCCCACCGTCGGGAAATAAGGCAACCGCCGGGACATTATGCTAACCCTGATTTAGGCACAAGTTTCAATAGTGGGTATGGGGTTTTGGCAAGAATAGATCGCGGCAGCGGGTCGCTAATCGTGCCCACAATGATACAGTAAGAATTCGTTTGATATAACTGGTAATGAATCGGACAGGACTTGAACATTTGGCGCAAAGCCTTCGCTAATATAACTGAACACAGGCTTTAGGCTGTTGTGCACAAACTATAATGCGGACAAGTTTGATAAACATTTTTGAGTGAATTTTTACAAGCCGGAAAAAATATATTTTCAGTCATAATTTGACTTGAAATTAAAAAAATAATTGTAAATTTTCCCCTTGAAATGCCCAACAATTTAAACTGATTTGTTTACGTCGCCTTGAACCCTGAGTTTGTCCTTGCGACCTACAACCCCCCCCCCCCACACACACACACACACACACACACACACACACACACACACACACACACACACACACTCACACACACAACACACACACACACACACACACACACACACACACACAACAAACACACACACACACACACACAAGCACACACACACATAACATATACATATGAAGAGCTTGGTTCCAAAAGGGATTACATCCACTTTGGATGAAAATCGAGTTATTGATATCAAATCAAAAGTTTTAACCTCAATTGTGAAAGCAACCATAAGAAAATGTAATTTCTAATATCACTTTTCCATAGACGTCTGTACAAAATATGGTTAACGAATATCTTTTTCTCTGAAGTGACAAAGATGGATGTAGTTCCTTTTGGAAATAAACCCTTCATATACAGTACACATATTCCTTCATTCAGAATAAGACAAGAACACTTTCTTGATTTTAACATCTTTATTAAAATCGCAGAAGTCCCTATTTCTTTTTTTTCTTTTCTTTTCTTTTCTTTTTCTTTTCAATTTACAAACAAGTTAAACAGGGGCTTCCCAGTGTGGCAGACGGGACGGCCGCTTCACTTAATATTTGCAAAAATCGAAAAATCATGGGGATTTTTACAAAATTTTGGCTTTTGACATTTTCGCTTATTGGTATTCGCCTTCGCCGCCCCTGAACTCAAACACACACGCAAAAAAAAAAAAACTACCAAGAACGAGGGCAGATTAACACCAAAGATATTCTGTTGAGGTCAAGTCTACAACCTAGGTCATATTTGATAGATTTTGATAGGTCTTATCATTTTACTTACTTTTCAGAACATTGTAATTCACGTCAAAATTTCAGCTTTCGTATGTGGTGAGAACACGTGACTGTTTTTTATCAAAGCTGACAGTGTTTTACATGAAAAAAAAACTGTCAAAAAAATATGCAGATAATTGACATGGAAGAAATCTCTTGCCTGGTCCTGGATGATAACCACGCGATTAATGTGGAGCTAATATAAAATGTCCAAATTTATTAAATATAATCGATGTAGGGGTACATTGTAATAAAAAGATAAGTAAATACCTAGGATCAGTTTAGCTATGCAGACAATTCTCTTGCAATATCTTCTCAATAAAAGGCAAGATGGGGTTGTTAATATAGTTACTTTTTATCATATTTCCTGTTTTACCATATCTACTGAACACCCTCTTATTGCAAAAGTTAGTGGAAAAGTTTACTAACTAATGGTATATAATATAAATTTGTATGTGCATATTGTGTATATTTTTGTAACCATTCATTATTTATCATTGGCTACCTGCGTGGAGCCTGATAACCTCGAAGCTAGAGCCCCTGTGAGTAACATGCTGGCCGGTCGTGTCCCATTGCCAGTGACCGGGGCAGAAAGAGGTTACCAAGCCCTACAGAGGTGGAGCTGGGATTTATGATGGTTGGTGATTGGTTTTGTAATTATTCTGTATATTTGGTCCAGAACAGTTCGTTTTCTAAGTAATTATAATGCGTATATTTGAGAATTTGCGCAATATTGTGATCATTATCAAGTAGTCATTAAAATTGGTTGAACTATAGATACAGCATTTTCTTTTTCATCTTTCTTACAATATTTTCCTTTGTTTCTAAGCGCGTAGTGACCCTGTGAAGGGTATTATGCGCTATATGAGAACGGAGTTGTTGTTACTATTAGTATTATCATTATTTTTTCCCCCGGAAGATATTTCCCGGTAATTACCGCCGGTATGTTTTACCTGTTATATTTCCAGGCCAACCCTGGCTTAAATGATCAACGTAACAACACATTTATAGAGAACTATGATATTGTACAATATTTACAACTTCGCACCTGGAGCACTTGAAATTATAGGTCCTATACTTCTATTTACCTTTGAGTAAATATCGAGAGCAATGGCTGTTGAGAATGTATGTTTACATTTAAGGTTAACATGGTTTACACGTAATGACACGTTCATTCATATGTACAGTATTTACAATAACTTCAAGTCAGTCAGTTTCAAAAGTGGAGTACTATAATATGTGAATTAAATTAACTGTCGTCTTCTCATAAATACGTATTAACCCATTGGGATAACACAAAAGAATGATACATTGCACTCACGGACACGATGTAATAAATTTAGGATTAATTAAAGCGACACTTTTTCACAAAATACACGTCATAAGTGCGTCTTATTTTGTAATGTAATATCTGTCCTGCAAAGTTATCATACATTTACTGACTCCCCATAGCATCATTAATATAGACAAAGTGCTGCAATTCTATAATGGTATATATTGACTACTATATTTAAATACTCTTTACTTCTTACTGACATTCAGTCATTTATTCATTCGTTCCAATTTTATTTCCAACTTCATACAAAATGTTTACAATATATACAAACACATAACATTCAAAATCAATATGCATTGTGACGTTATGAAAAAAATACACACAGTATGAAAGATTGAAAGATTGGATATATGAATTTGTTTGGATATTTCATTATTTCTATTACGGAAAGACCGCAAAGCTCGAAGAGCTTGAGTATGGGGTCATTCCAAAGAATGGTAATAAACAATTATCATGATAAAATACAATTTCATAACATAAACTCAAGTGTTCCATATATCTTTTTATTACCCACCTAACCATACCTCACCCTATCCGCCTATGATTAAGAATTGTAAACTAACGGGTAGATATTTATAATGAAAACCAAGTAATTGAAGGAAATACATAAAATAACACACTGTGTATTTCTCGTACTACGATTTAATTAAACATGATGCAATTATTTTTTTTTTATTTCTGTTTAAAGATTGTGTCAGGGATGTGCAAGTCCATTACTTCCCTTCATTATCAATACCAAACGGTAGTTTAGTACTTACAAATGGTGTGTTGAAAGTTTGAGATCCATACGTCATGAATTTGTTGTTTTTATGAGAAAAACTAATAAGGACATGTTACCAGAATGTTGTTCTTTGTCGATATTTCAATTTTGCTCAAACTGCGACTCGGGTTATGTGTATCGTCGCAAGACCAGCGGAGCGGACTGATTGGTTAAACGGCTAACATCCGCACGACCTTTGGCTAACGGCTGATAGAACAATTTTGGAACGGCACGTGCACGTTTGACGTCGCGGATTTTTTTTGAAATTGCTTCTGAGTAATTTGAAAAAAATGAAGTTTAACCGTCCAGATTTTCACCAAAACTCAATATTTTACCCCAAGTCTCTATGAGAGGTGTTTATTTATATTAATCTTCACATTGGATATGATTCCAGCTGATTTCATTCATTTAGGTGTTTTTTGACGTGCAAATGAATGAAATAATCTTTAAATGTTGATAGAATAGAACATTGTTTTATTTCATTTGAAAGAGAATGCCAAGCACCGGGACCTTTACGTCGTATTGATCTATCAGAGAGTGCTTTTCTGGGATATAGATGAAGGTTTTAAGAAGATCTTATGTTGCAAGATTGAATTTGTCTATTGCAAGCAAACGTTGAATTAAACCAATCAAGGAGAAAATTTCGTTTTAATTTAAACGTGAATATTGCAGTTGCAATACATTTATATCAAATATATTGAGCAGTTGTAAACGCTTAAAACTATGGGAAGTGTGTGATAAATAATAAGATCCTGTACATAATTTTAATGCTTTCTTTTGTAATTTAAGCAGTACATTGATATATTTAAAATTGGTGTTACCCCAGGAAATATTTCCATGTGATAAATAAGATAAGAAAATAGATTCATACAACAATATACGTACTTTAAATGGCAAGGTATCCTTTCACTTATAAATAATACATAATACCAATAATACGAGATAAACATGTCTTCACATGACCAACTTGTTGATTCCATGTAAGATGTTTGTCAACAAATATTCCAAGGAATTTTACACATATTCTCTTTTTTACTTGAATATTATCTATAATTATGTTATGATTAGGATTCGTTATTAGTTTATTACAGGGGTACGGAAAATGATATGATTAGTTTTTATCAGTGTTGGGAGATGATTCATTACAACAAAGCCAGGTAAGTATTTTTGGTAATTTGGTATTAAACTTGGAAAATATATCATCAAGATTCTTATCAGCAGTATCGTCTGAAAATAATATGCACGGAAGTTGTGGGGAAACGTTAACAATATCGATGATGTAGAGCAAAAATAAAAAAAAGGGCTGGGTATGGATCAGCGGTTCAGGATGTCGGATCTATCAAATTCGGTACACTGTTGTCTGTTTTTGGGTAGTCGCTGAACCATGCAAGTGGCGTTTCCCTCACACCGTTTTGTTCAAGTTTATAGAGGAGAATTGAGTGGTAAATAGTATCGAAGCTTTCGTTAGAGGATCTTAAAAGACGCCTATATAAATTGTTTTTGAGAAAGAGTACAGATTATTCAATCACATAAATAAAGAATTGCAAGGTATGTTGAATGTCCCTTATGGAAGCCATATTGAGAGGGACATATAATACTCTGTAGGGTTAGGAGCGAATAAATTTGGTTATGTAACACTGATAAAAACGAAATATCTTTAATAAGTAATATAACTCAAGTTCATCAAGAAATCATTTTTCACACTTCCATGAAAACAAGAGCCCTGCACCCGACCCCGTCCCCGTTCTGCACCAGCATTAATATGAACTTATAAAAGGATCTGTCATAGTATTAGGTAGTAACATATTGTGACAATCCTTGCAACCATATATAACATTGTAGAAGCCCCATTTTTTAAAAAAAATGCCAAACTTGCTATCTGACATATCTGACAGTGTATGGATGGACAAATAAACACCCTAGAACACAAAAGTTTAGATAATTATGCTGTCACCAGTAAAATAAAAAGTACAGATAAACATCGGCACATGAATTATTTTCAGCTGATGAAAATTCTGCCATACAACACTCTAAGGGGGAGAACTGGAATGGTTACTCAATAATTTCAATTTTTAAAAGCACTTAATCATCATTTTGAACTGATTTTTTTTTCAGGACTTCATTTTTTAGTTTTAGACGTTATCAGAGACACTGGTAGCATGTGGAATTATGTAGCTCAGATTTTTTTTTCTAAACTGGAAACATCGTTATATGATGCCTTGAAGGAAACAATCACATTACTCACAAAAATACAGTAAAAAGAATCCAATTACTCTTCACTGTATATATAGTAAAGTAATGAATATTACTTTTTTATATCTTGAAAAATGTGATATATGTTGTAAAAAGTTTCAGAAATAATGAATTGAAATTGAATTATGTATATATATATATATATATTGTCTAATTATGAATAACTGTCTTTTTTTTTAATTGTACAATTAGTATGAAAGAGTATGTACTACCCACTGTTTTAATGTGTTTTCTTAATGTCTCAGCTGACTGTAGATTATACAAAGTGTTTCTTTGATTTAGATCTGAAAATGTTCAAAGATGATGATTTCCTTATTTCTAGAGGTAGGTCATTCCATATTCTTGGAGCTGCATATGCACATGCACGATCTCCTAAGGTTATTTTTGTTTTATGTAATGGGATTTTGAATAACAGCGTATCTTGAAAGCTACAGAGGTTGTCGGAGTACATACGAGATTTGGGCTTTAGAAGTTCAGTGATATACATGGGGGCTTGACCATTTAGTGCTTTATAAACGTTTAAAAAGATTGTGAAAGAAATTATTTGGCGTATTGGTAGCCAGTGCAAAACTCTGAGAAGGGGAGTAATTCGTGAAAATTTACAAGTACCACAGATCAGCCTCGCACAGGTGTTTTGCACTCGTTGTAGCCGTGCATTTGTGATTCAGGGAGTCCATACAATAAGCTGTTACAATAATCCAACTTACTGGTGATGCAAGCATGGACAATTGTTTTGGCACTGTCTTGGTTTAGGTATTTTCTTATACGTCGTAGGTTGTATATCATATAATATGTAGATTTGCATACACTAGTAATATGTGTTTCCATGTTTAACTGTGTGTCAAAAAACTCCTAAATGTTTAGAATTGGTAGCTGGCTTGATGACAGAATCTCCTACTAACACTCCATCAAGATGTCTTTTTGATACCTGTTTGGGGGTGCCAACCATCAACAGTTCAGTTTTGCTGTCATTTAATTTGAGTTTATTTTGCAACATACATTCGCGCACATAATTGACACCAGGATTCAAGAATCTGAATACTGTACTTTGTTCTTGAGCAACTGCATCAGGTCTGAATGATAAGTAGAGCTGAGTATCGTCTGCATAGCAGTGACATGATACACTGGGAAATTTGAGGTGAACATTACGAATGAGATTGGCTGTATATAAAGTGAATAATAGAGTGCCCAACCTTGACCCGTGGGGGAACACCAAAGGGTACTGGAAAGGACACAGATACAGCAACATCAATTTTGATATTTTGATGTCTATCGTTCAAGTATGATTCAATCCATTTAACAGCAGTACCATCGATACAAAAGGTAGTCTTCAATATCTTAGATAAACATGAGTGGTCAATGGTATCAAATGCACTACTTAAATCTGATGACAGTAAAGCAGTGACTTTCTGGTCATCCATAGCTATCAATAGGTCACTTTTTATTCTCAACAGTGCAGTTTCTGTGCTGTAAAATTGTCTATAAGCTGATTGATTAGGTGGTAAGAGTGAATTACGCTTGAGATGGTTAAGGATTTGCTCGGTAGCAGTACCTTCAACTAACTTTGATACATATTTGAGATTACTCACTGGCCTAATATTGGTGAACTCTGTATCAAGCCCGGGTTTTTTATTCAACAGTGGCTGAACTAGAGCATCTTTCCAATGCATAGGAAAATGTCCAGTTGTCAGAGACATATTAATCAGGGATGTGGACACTGGAATCAACTCATCGGCACATTGCACAGAACCTTTGTAGGCATAGGATCCAGCGAGCATGACTTTTTACTAAGCTACAAGTTTTTTAAACTTCATGCTTAGACAGGGGTTCAAAGTTATTAAAGGCAACTACACTATGGGATGATCCTGATGGAGAATCAACGTCGAGTTCATCCACAGTATTGACATGTACACTTGACCCAATGTCATTACTGATTTCAGTACTTTGTTATAAAAAAATAATCCTAATGCATTAACAAAGGTGTGTTTATCAGTACCACATGGTATAATGGGTTGCTTGTTTGACACATTTAACAAAGATCTGACAACTTTAAAAAGTCCCTTTTGATCTTTTTTTTCCATAATCAAATTACTGTAGTGCATCTTACGAGCTTCATTGATAATATACAGTGTTGAGTTTCGGGCTGACTTATAATCAGTCCAGTCTTTATCAGACCTGGCTTTAAGTCAGCGTCTTTCGGCTTTTCTCCTTTTTTCTTTTTGCTGTCTTAACTCTATCATTATACCAAGGTACTCGAGGACGTAAAATTACTTGTTTTGTTATGACAGGTGCATGTTTGTCTAAGATATTGCTAAGTGTAGCATGATACGAAAAAGCTAATTCTGTCAGATTCCTTGGCGTGTGTTTACACAACTTACTTTCAGCAACATCTGACTTCAATTAATCTATGCCTACAGGAGAAAGCAAATCAAATGATGTATTTAATTGCCAATTCATGAAAATAGAAGAAATACGAAATCAGGAAGTGGGTTAAGTTTCAATTTTGTTAAGAATTTCAAGCAACAAAACTAAAAGAAAATGAAATATTAAGTTGCTTAATTTCTATATTTGGACGGAAACATAACCTTTTTGGCAAAGACACAAACTACCAAAAAAGATAAATTCAGCAATAACATTTCATTGTCGATAACCGAATTTCCGACACTTATCATGGACAACGACTTCTCTTTTTCTGTTTTGTGAACTTCAAAAAATAACGCATGGCTGGATATAAAAAGTCCCTTCGCCGTAATTTCACGTGATCGTCACCTAACAATGTTTTTAAGGTTAGTGACATTTTACCTTCCATCTGACTTTCATGATTGATTAAAACCCCCAATTCAAACAGATTCCTTGTTTTGAAAGACATCCCTTGACTAAGCTTGGCAGATGTGCCACGACCATTTCGATTTTCCCTGAAATTTTGTGTATCAGGGTTACTGTCTGGTGCGTCGTGCAGAGTCACGAGATGATCGAGAATGGATTTGGTCGTTTGCTCCCTGGACTCAGTCGCTTGCTCGCTGGGTTCCTTTCCGGCCTCCTTTCCGCAAGTAAATAGCAACGTGTATTCGAGGTGAAGGGCCTGTTCTTTGCTCTCAATTTTCTTCAGAAATGCATGGAGTGTGTCCTGATCGCAAGTCTTCAGATAATCACCAGCACACTTCTCTTGAAACAGAAGATGGGGAAATGCATAATATATTTCCTCTTCCTCTAGTACATCATCGTCTGAGAGTTCTGATTCATGTCTAATCAGAAGTCCTATCTTAAGTGCTTTTTCAAGAAGTTCCTCTCTATCCGCAAAATCTGAATAAGAGAAAAGAAGTTTCTTCCCTGGTTCCAGCACTGCTGAGAGGGCTCTCTCACCAAGACCATTCCAAAACTGTTTGAGCTTCTGCATTTCTTCTGATTTGGCCGAAGTGTGATCGGTGTAACGTGCATCGGAGTTGCTGGTACTCAAAACTTTGTTGAAAAACAAGGCACGATACAGATGGTCAAATAGTTGTGAGAGCGTCTTGATCTCTGAAGTGTTAGAGAAATTCAACACGTGACATATCATTGCGAGTGAAATTGGCGTAGTCGCAAGAAGGTTGATTACCACGTTTGCTTCGATTTGTTTCATGTATTGTTTAGCTTTTCTTGGGAAGTACGTTTGCACATACGATTTGACTCCGTCATTATCAAAGCCATCGAGATCTATTTGCAAATATAGTGCATTATCTTGCAATATCTTGCAATACCATGGACGTGTGGTTACTAGGATTCGTACCTCTCGCAGGGACTCCCACTGCAATATTTCGTTGATGTCTCCTGTGTGATCTTTGAATTTGAACTCGTTATATCCATCAAATATAAGTGTTATATCGGCTGGGTGTTGGTCAATATAGGTTTTTATTTGTTTGGGACGAATTCTACTAGATCGACTGAGAAGTTGACTATAGATTGCATCTTCGATGTTGTCGGTTTCCTTTATCCTTTGAAATTCAATTACACAAAGAATGGGGATGTCTTTCAAGGGGGAATTTGTGTTTTCCTGTGCCCAATCATAGGCAAGCTTTTTACATAATGTGGTTTTGCCCGTCCCACCTTCGCCACGAACAAGGAGCCGAGTAGGTTTCTTGTCATCCACCGTAAGTGTAAAAATATCGTTATGAGAATTCTCAAGGGGCAACTTGGTCCCGGAATCTTTTCCTTCTTTGATTTCTGAAAGGGATAGCCTCGTGAAATATTGTTCAAGTTTAAAATCCTGATTCTCCGACGGGTCTCGCTTGATTCGACAGTATTTTTGTAGATAATATTCCTTCAATTCCTTGCGAAACTGAACAACATCAAGCGGTGGGTCTGTAATAAATACAAAATAATCACTATTAAGTTTGTTATCTAGAAAATTCACGTTTGTCAACAGAGTGTGTAAACATCTCACGAATGATTTCTATTAATCAGTTATACTTCGTTGCGTGATTTGCCGTTCATTGTATTATATCTGAATTTAGAGCTGCGGAGTTTTATGATGCACATGACTCCATCCCCCTTGTCGAACAAACATGTAGATTTATGTATTCATTAATTCATTGCGTTATTATTTTTATTCGACTTTCCGTCTTATGATATTCTTGTTAAACTATAGGCCTACATTCATCTATTCATTTATTTACCTAATTTACTCTTCCATTTCGTCGTGTATCTCTACAAAGATCGTTATCTGTACGTTGTGTGTCCAAGCAAAGGCCATTAACTGTGTTCATTATGCATAATATAAGTGGCCTTTGCGTATAGACACACGGCATACAGTTAGCAGCCTTCGCATACGCACACGACGAAGTTTCTAATTATCTGTTATCGTCTATTTATTGCTCAAAAGGTAGTGACCATAGTTTTGTGCTCTATATTAGTTAACTAACCTGTCATACAGGATTGGTGAGCCTTTCCTGATTTTGGGGGGTTTTGGACTGATTTCTTAACTAATGTTACTTAGTTTCGCTCAAAAAGTAGTCAGTATGTAGCCGGGTGTTTCCATAGTAGTTTACCTACCTATTTCAGAGGATTGGCGAACTTCTACTGATTCAATAATATCTTCTAGCTGCTTTCGAGTTCGGATTTCCTTACGTTTCCATGCATGCAACATCTTGATGTAAGTGTTATATACGTAGGGACCAGTGAATTTCATGTCCTGTTCATAGTTCCCTATTTGTGCTTCCTCAAAACCCAGCTCGTCTCCAAGAAGGCGAAGATAATGATGAGGCAATTTGTTTGCAATCTCTATGATGTCTTCTCCTGTTATTTCTTTCATTTCGCGTTGAACAGTCGATTTTGGTAACTGTTGTTCCGCCTGGGCACCTGGAAAGTATATGGAGTTATGAACAAAAACATAGCAAATGCGATCAATTGTATATGAATACCGATACGTTAATTAATGTTTAGCTTTTACAAAATTATGTGTTTGACGGGAGTTAACTTTATATAATCTTCACATTTATTGATTTAATTGTTTTTTACTCGTTTGCACATTTATTTCGTTAAAAAATGTGTATATCTGTAGAGGAGAATTACATGGAATTAAATATCTTTTGCCCCCACATCAAAGGTGACGTGCAGCTATGATTTGTGACTACCAGGCAATGCTGTCAGCGGCTTTGTCACGGCAAAAACTTGTGAAATATTGTGGAATTTTATTAATAAACATGATACGAACTGTCACATTAACATATGGGGGTAAGGGTGTAATGGTGTGATAACTAAAATCTGAGTCACTGTTTTAATCACGTATGGTTATAATCAATAATTCTTACATGGTTGCCATACATTTCATTTCTTTTGTTTTGCCAATGTTTACAGTGGGGTAACTACGAGGTATTACAGGGAAGTTACTTCCCCTCCCCCTGTCAAAAAAATATTTTAAAAGAATAATGACTGAAATAGATGTAATTGATTTATTTATCAATGTAAAGTCGTTCACTAATTTAGTTATTTCAACTATGAATTTATTTATTGCATTTACAGATTATTCGTTGATTTTTTTTTATTTATTTGTTTACTAATTTTACTAAGTTTCGTTCAAAATGTAGTCAGCATAGCCTTGTGTTTCCATAGTAATTAACCTACCTATTTCAGAGGATTGGCGAACTTTTACTGATTCAATAATATCTTCTATCTGCTTTCGAGTTCGGATTTCCTTACGTTTCCATGCATGCAACATCTTGATGTAAGTGTTGTATACGTAGGGACCAGTAAATTTTATGTCATGTTCATAGTTGTCTATTTGTGCTTCTTCAAATCCCAGCTCCTGTCCGAGAAGGCGTAGATACTGACGAGGTAATGTTAGTGCAATTTCTGTGATGTCTGCTGATGTTATTTCTGCGTTTTCGTGTTCTGTCCGGGGAACTGAAAAATGTATGAATTACAAACAAAATATACGAGAATAATTGTGTTTAAATTGCGAACATGCAATTTATGTTCACCTTTTACACAATGACGTGTTTAACGAGTATATTAATTCGTTTCTTCAAGATTTATTTTAGTCGTTACTCATTTCTTTCCATTGGAATAAATTGTATATTAATGAGAGTTTCTTGAAATCAGATATGTTTTGCGTCCACATCAAAAGTGTCTACATGTATGGTGGAATTATAATTTTCGACCAGCATCAGGCGGGTCGTCCAGCTGCTATTTTATTGTCATAACATGTTGATATCTATGGGATTTTTATGAAATAAATATCACGTTAAGATTTACGGTCATGTAATAGTGTGATAAATAATTGTGGCTCGTTGCCAAGGTACTTGTGATGTTATGGTATTTCTATGGTACTTAACCAAATTTAAACGTACAAAGTACAAAGTTACAGCTCATTGGTCCGTAAACCCATTAAAAAACAAGGACAATACAAATAGCTTGTACACGCATATTTAATGAACTGTGAACTTTACCTCTTGGCCTATATAATCCAAAATCATACTTCGGCTGCATTTTAATACTGTGTACCTTCATTCCAACTTTCATTAAAATCTGTCTAACATTACCAAAGTTCTGAAAAGGAAATCGTATTTTCGGTTTTGCAAAATTAGCAAAGCGTAGCATCCCCTCGCCGGGTAGAATATAGGCATATTCTATGAGCTATGACCTTTGACCTTTAAGCTACACACTCCGATATCAAACTTTGGCTGTATTTTCATAACATGTACCATCATACCAAATCTCATAAATATCCGTCGAACATTACTAAAGTTATTGAACGTAAACCAGTTAAATAGATTTTTGGGCAGTTATTGAGGTATAAACTTTTGACCTTTGAGCTTCACACTCCGAAATGGAACATGGGCTGTATTTTGATATCGTGTACCTTCACACCATATCTCATGAAACTATGTCAAACATTACTAAAGTTATCGAACGGAAACCAGTGTTAGTGACAGATGGACAGACGGACGCGGCGTTACGTTGTCCCCTCCCGACTACATCGGGCGAGGGGATAAACCTTGTAAACTGCTAAGATTATAACAAAATATAACACTTTTTTTATTGTAACACGAGTTATGTTTGTTTACTCTTTGGAGTTTAGAATATGAAATACAATTGAAACTCTACCTGTATTGTTTGATACATGGAGAAGACTGCCACTAGAGGCGGAGGTGAAATCTTGAGCAAGGAAATCTTGTCCATCCCGAGTGATCATAACTCGTTCCAACCTGAATTTATCCGCACACTTTCTCTGGAGTTCCTCAAAGGAGGATGCAGTGACTTGTATACATTTTCCTCCATCTTGTCTTCGTACTTTGAGCACTTTCCTTGTGTTGTCTGGACGCTACATGATACAAATAAACATACCCACGCAGTTAACTTGCATAGTTTTAAAACAAGCACACCAGATTGAAATCTAGCATTTCATTGGTAATAGGAAACCATTAATTTATTATTCAATCGTTCGTTTTTTAAGTTTTGTGGTGAGGTTCTTAAGCGTCTTGAGCGCCATGTGAAGCTTTTACATAAAACTACAGCAAGAAATCCAGAAATGGACTATAATTTTCCACAATGTCTTGTTATTAATATTATGTTGTATGTCAGAATACCGTACTAAGTAGTGAACTATTTTATTTATCATTTCATATAAAGACACTTGTTTATGGCTTGGATTGTAGTTCTACTATGTTGCGGTGACTAAACTGTATTTGATTTAATCGATAATTAGGATAATACAATGCAACTCATTGTAAGTTATCTATTTTATTTAACACACATTCCTCTTTCTTTCATTTTGTTAATTGTTAAATTATCCAATACGTTGCCCAATTTAATATTTTAAGGGATCTACGTGTTTTCTCAAGCTTACTTTTACATAGAATTAAGCTTTGCTTAATATGACTTCCTTTCTGTATAATTTTCGTTCAATTTATTTATGTATTTACGGATATGTGAAACAATATTTAGTTTTGTCATGTACGGTATTGATTTAACACCGTTTGCTTAACTTTGCGGATAATAAATGAAATTGTTCAAGTAAACGATATGCAAGGAACATTAATGCATCGAGAGAAATATGGTCCTTTACGTCATGCAAAAAATGGTGATTTAATTCGTGTTAAAGAAAATTATCAGAGCACATGTTTGCTTTAGAGACAGATTGAGAAAAAAAATCATGCATTACTTTTCAGCAACTCGTTTGTGTACATGTACGTTGAGTTAAAACTTTTACCGCCACAATGTAGGTACTGTAAAATCTGAAAGTTCAAAAGCGGAATTAAGTTATTTTTATTGAATTTAGAACTTCTTTCAGCGTTATATGTACGTTTCAATCATGGGCGCAAATCCATTTCACATAACTGTAGGGGGGACATCACATCAGGAACCTGCCCAAACCATTTTTTGGCCAGCCAAAATTTTTCTAACCTGCCAAATTGCCAGCCAAACAATTTCTGACAGCGGGGGGGGGGGGGGAAGGGGATCGCCGACCAAAACCATATTTTGCCAGCCAAAATTTTTTCGACCCTAACAAATTGCAAGCCAAACATTTTTATGACAAGCGGAGGGGGGGGGGAGGGAGGGGCGACATATACCATATTTTGCCAGCCAAATTGTTTAAATCTACCAGCATTTCCAGCACAAATCACAAGTTTTTTGGCATGCACAATGCAAATTCGTGGGGGGGGGGGAACATTTGATATTGTGTCCCCACGTTCAAAATCGTTGGGACATGACCCCCCGTCCCCTCCCCCCCCCCCCGATTTGCGCCCCTGGTTTTCAATCATGGACCTTTCTGCAAAAGCAGATATATATTGTTGATCAAATAGTAACGCGGTTAAATAAACTTTATCTTGCTTTGTTAAAGACGAAGGCCAACATTATATTGTGGAGCTTCATATTAAAAAAAATAGTCAAAACTGTTATATCTGAGCTAAATAGTTGTGATTAAATAAAAAAATGAACACACTAGAATACAAAAGTTTAAAAAGCTATGCAGCCACTGGCTAGAAATACATGAACGAACAAATTCCACTGCGGTGGAGTATAAAATAGCATACACACAGCAAGTCCATAGGCGGAAATGGACATGGTGGATTCAGTCAATCTGAGTACTCGAAGAAGTTTCCCTTTTTTAAAAACCCCAAATAATCATTTTGAAACACGTTTTTCAGGGCTTCACTTAGACCTTATCATAGACACTTAGAGTGTGGTGAATTATGTAGCTCACATATATTTTCTTTTTTACTGTCGTCATTGTTAGCTTGTGGCTTTAATATCGCAAATGTCTTGATACAGAAGAAAGATCGAATGTGCCAATTTGTTTTGAAACCATGATGCCACTTTATGTAACTGTGCTTGATTTCGCCCGTATCTTGTATGAATTCAAATTGAATTTCTGAGTTTCTATTGTGTATCATTGAAATAAGAGAAAATGTCATATTACCTCAGGTAGTAGTGTGTACGATCGTGCACTTTGTTCTGGGTTTGCATGCCCATGTCGTGAAGTCGCCTTCCCCATCCTTGACAGACCTAGCCAGTACGAATGGCAAGAAGTGGGTAATTCAAACTACGTGCATTGTAGAAGCTAACAGAAGAAAAGAAGAAAAAAAACATGTAATGTTAAATGATATAAAGAAACCTCGTCGTGTGGGTGGAAAGGGGTCTTAGCTTCGTAGACATAGTACATTGTATACTGCCTTTGACGACCTGTGTTACAATGACACAGAGTAAATGTTAAGTCATATCCACAGATCCCAGAAGGTACTGAGAAGGTTAATGAGATGAGATATGCAACTAGAGCAGGCCACGCGTTAT
Source organism: Eucidaris tribuloides (assembly GCA_001188425.1). Taxonomy (NCBI): domain Eukaryota; kingdom Metazoa; phylum Echinodermata; class Echinoidea; order Cidaroida; family Cidaridae; genus Eucidaris; species Eucidaris tribuloides. Next base: position 97,744 of record JZLH01S0063466.1, on the reverse strand, counting down.
GAACTCGTCAGCTAAAAAGGGTACAGGTATTACATTTTACTGCTTCCACATTAACGAAATGCAATGCTGTCTGAAAACACTAGGGGCTATGAAGTTCAAAGAAATGCCATTTGAATGCTAAAAATTCTAAGAAAAATGTTTCATTGAAATTGCATTTGCAGGGAGGAAATTTTGGCCAACTGAATTTTGCTTCGCGATTGTGGTGGAGGTATAGAGGAGCTCCCTATTAAGGGAAATTTTCACTTCCAGCTATATAATTTGAAATTTATTTGTACATGTATTGTCATTTTGTCAAATTTGTGCATATTACATTGGTTTTGGTATCAAAATATAGGAAATATATTCTTTTGAAGTTTTTGTCGTATAGTTCTTTTACATAATTCAATGTCTAATTGAATGTTTGATAGGTAAGCCACATAAATTTCAAATTCTCTGCGGTACTAATGCACCAGACCAAAATTTTAACCTAAGTAAATCAGAACACTGTTGATTTGTGACATCTCATGGAGCGGTAAAAATCGAGGCCTTAGGAAATATCAGATATAAATTTGGATATGAAAATAGTTATCCTCCTGGTACAAACGTTGTTATAGGATACCATTTAGAGCAGGACAGAGCTGGTAAACCCCATACAAAGCAAAAGGTGATACCACTGCTATCATTCATATAGGGACTGAGTAATGTGCTTGGTTTTGAACTAAACAGAGAACATAATGCCTTTAAAGTTGACAAATTGAGATTATTTGGACATAATGTATGCAGTTGCACTGTAAATGCAATTCATCTGCAAGTAAACACAAATTTAGGCCTATATATTTAAGTGTATGCAAGTATTTCTGTATGAGTCACTGTGAAAAAAACCCTTACTATTACAGGCAGACTTTGGTGGGGATTGAACCCATGACCTCCTGATTACTAGACGGGTGACTTTATCCGGCGTCGAGAAGCAAAACTATTAATTATTAACCTTGTACGGCGCGGAAAATGATTTACTCGCACAATTCTAAATGATATTTACTTTATTGATAATGGACATTATCAAGATTTGTTAAAATTGTTTTTCAAGTCACATTACTTCGTTCTGCCACGACCCGAAACTTTAAGATCTAAGTTTTTAAGTGATTATGGTCTGCTTCAATGTTTATACATATCATCATTTCGAAATTTCGAAATGGCATAGCATGTGATTTATTACATGGTATGCAAATATACATGATCTGTAGATGTTATATAATTGAGTATGATAAAAATGCTTCTGCTTCTTGAATGTTTCCATTTGTTTTTGTTGTGAAATGCATGATAAATAGTGGTCTGATATTTCAGTGACTTTACCTTAAAGACACTATATAACAGTGTGGAAGCCCCATTTAAAAAATTGTCAAACTATGCTATCTGACATATCTGTCAGTGTTTGGATGGACAAATAAACACCATAGAACACAAAACTTAAGACAGTTATGCAGTCACTCGTAAAATATGTACAGATAACAATCGGCAAATGAATAGAATATCAGCTGATAAAAAATTCTGCCACACAGCAGTTTACGGGGGGTCGGGGACTGGAATGGTCGGTCAATGATTTTTACTGTTTAAATGTACCTAATGATCGTTTTGAACTACAATCTCTTTCAGGGCTTCATTTTTAGACCTTATCAAAGACACTGGTAGCATGGGGAATCATGTAGCTTAGATTTTTTAAACTGGAAACAGAGTTATACAATGCCATTAAGTTATATTGTCAATTGATTTAACATAATACACATTTCGTCGGTTGTCATCCGAACCGTCGTATTGCGATACGACAGTGCGAAACCCTTTTCAGACAAAATCGACTTCAAAGTTGACATAATTGCAAAATATACATGGTAGGAAAGACCAAGACAATTGCTTTACACTGATATCTTTATTTTTACACAGAACGAAGAATCAGAGAAAATATCGCAAAAGAGCTACATGCTTGTACTTTCGGTTTGAGCAGTTTAGATTTTCCCTGTACTAAAACGCCATAGTCAATACGATAACGCTGACCGCATTTTAATACGCGTGATCACCAAACCGTCGTACCTCTCTTTCACGTGCAAAGTCAATGCAGCGCAGATACGACAGTATCTGACCGCGTATTTGTATATTAACTGCGCGCAGTTGTTGTTTGCTGTGCTACAGTACGCGTTTCCAATGGGATTTGCGCATTTTATCAAAAATTTGTATGGCATCGCCTTTAAAATCTCCACATTTCTCAGAAAATTAAATAACATGCTACCTAGAAATTTAACCATATACAGTGTGTCCCAGAAAAAAGGAAACCGAGATTGATGAAGATATTTCAATATCTTAAAAACAAGTATGAAAAATAAGTTGTACGTGGTTGGAAAGTATATTTTTTCCTCTTTCATTTGATACCAATCACAGAGATTCCCATTTGCGCATGGCTGAGCAAAGACAATAAGAAGGGACACAGGTATGAAATCATTTGCATCGAGCAAATTTGAAATTCAAACTTTCATGCTTGAATGTATTCTGAGTATTTTTGACATTGAAGGGCACCATTGAAAAGCTTGATTTATCTTCTTTCATATGATCCACATTTGTGAAAAGTAAGCGTTGCATCAGTGAGAAAAACAATTTGAAATGAATGCTTGCTTTCAAAAATGTTTCCAAAATGCATTCATTAACAGTTTTCTGGAATTGGGCAGCAGCAAGCAATAAATTACCCTTGCGGAACATGACTCGGAGCTTATTGTTTGGTGTCCTGAGCAAGATATTATGTGAAGTTAGCCGTGCGTGAATCGTATTGTTGTGCTCGCCTCTCGTTATCAAAATTTATTCATTTAATCAATCATGCTAAAACAGGCATGTTTTAATTTTACTTGTTCTCCGACATACATAATTCATTTTTTACGCCTGAGGTGTCATATGAAAGAGAAAATTCTGAATTTTTACGTCATGTTTTTATTTTTAAAAAACAATCACATTTTTTACCATGAAAATGGACTCAAAAATGGAATATGCGCGTGCAAATGAAATTTTGGTAGCACCAATATCCCTTGTTTTAGTTCAATTATGCGTGAACGATTAATAAAAAGTAATGTATCAAAAGAAAGAAGAGGAACACAGCTTTACAATCATACCTAATTTATTGAAGAACCTATTCATTATGATAGAATATTTTTGCGATGAAATCCGATTTCCTTTTTTCTGGGACACACTGTATAGAGTAGGACTTGGACTTTCATTTTCAGCAAAAACTAAAAAAATCGATATTTTGACCAAATCGACTGATACGACGGTTCGGATGAACGCCGACGATTTGTTACGTACCAACTAACATTCGGTCACAGCATGGACTAACGGTTACCCTCCCTACTCAAAAGTATTGCAACATACAATATAACGCATACATTTTACGTTGAAGTGGTCTTTTTAAAATGATGTCCTAACTCCGTTTATTATTGGAAAATTACAATTTAAAAAAAAAATAATCAATGAATATACTTTCTCGTTCCTTCTCCAAGGCGGAGAGATTATTTAAGGCAGGCGCGCCCACGACAGACGGGATGGAACAAAAACTTGAACCCATTTTTTGCTCCCCGTATAGGGGTGGGGTGTTAATTAACACTAGCATCGTAATTCGGTTTCAGATTACCAATGAAACGGTTTTAATGGTTTGGAAAGACTTCCAGCAAACAAAAAATGTCACTACTCTGAAGGGGTCTCAGAAAGAAGACCACACCACTCGAAGACGAAAGTGACCTCCTATCTTCATAAGACAGTGGTAAGGAGGAAACGCGCCATATTTTAAACAAGACCTCTTCAAGATACAATTTCTTACTCTTTTTCTATTCTAAAGGCAGTTTGCTATTGTAAACATCTTAAAATTTACTGTCATGAGACTTTTCGGTACACTGGATATAATGATGCGAAGAAAAAAAACATCATGTTTTATGGGTAGCCTTATCCTCCTTAATCTCTCCGCCTTGGAAAAGGAACGAGAAAGTATATTCATTGATTTATTTTTTTTAAATTGTAATTTTCCAATAATAAACGGAGTTAAGACATCATTTTAGAAAGACCCCTTCAACGTAAAATGTATGCGTTATATTTTATGTTGCAATACTTTTGAATAGGGATGGTATACTCCATGGTTATACCAAACAAACTCACAACTTAAAGGTATCATTTAACAGTATTTCCAGTTTAAGATAAGATCAAGTACCAGCAGAATAACACAATGTTAATATCAACTGTGTACCAGCCTTATGTAACTTTCTGTCAACAGACGGTATTCTGTTGAAAACAATAGAACACTGTATTTTTGACAAATCCTCTACATAAATCCCCACTGCTAGCAAAGTAGTAACAAAGAAATCAATATGTAGGACAATGTTTACAGTGCAACTAAGGGATACTTAGGAAGAGACTTTACCTATTTAAACTGCTTATCCTGCAACATTACATACGAAGTCAATTAGTCCCATTGTAATGCAAGTGTAATACATGTATACTTTCACCCGAAATCCAATGAAATGTGGGATTTTGATGAGATTTTCCATCATCAACCAGTACTCTAGATTCTCTTTAAAAGCATTATCTATTACCTCCTCGCTTTTTTACTTTAATGGTTGATAAAAATATCAATATTAACTTCACATCACATGTCAGTGGCAAATACCAGTGATTAGATAAATTCCGATACTTAAAAGTGTATTCCTTGACCTTTAAGGTCACCAACGGTTGCGATATCAATTGAGTCACTTTTATCGAGGCTGTAATAACAGATAACATATTACCTTTGTACCGAATATACACACGAAATTGATTTGAAAAATAAGCCCAAATGTGTGTGCAAAAATGTAGAGCAAATATTACAAAGTACAAGTACTAGTATTTTTACAGACGTGCGTAGCCGGTAAAAGTGGCGAAGCTACGATTTTGTTCAGTGAGGGGGGCCTTGCTTCTTTTGGGGGCACAAAGAAACTCGTTTTGCTTTTGATTTTGTGTGTTTAGTGGTACAACAGCATGTTATTTAGTAGGGCTTAACCTGGAGGCAAGAACATTTTTCTGGTGGGAACGTGTCCCCGCGCCCAGTGTATCTATATTATGGTCCTGGTCAGTAGACCACCAAAAAAAAAACGTACGTTCATTACGTATATATTATTCCTGAGTCTCTTTGGCCAAGTATAGAACTTGCAGGATCTACAATGCACTCTATTTCTAAAAGATTTAAAGACTGTTTTTATTTGTTTTTTTTTTTTTGCAGACCAAACCGTTTTTGTTAGATTTCATGAAATTGATAATGGTCGCATTCAAATATACTGCTCAAAATTTGGGATCCATACATTGTTTATGTTTTTAAAATATAAACAATAAATTATTTGACATTGGGCCGTTGCTTAAGTTGTATGTTGTAATAGAAGTCTAGGTTTCACGAAACCTGGCTTTTCAGTCCCAAAGTTTTTGTGACATGTGAATATTTATGTGGATGTTTACATTAATGATTTTAACTTATTTGGCCGATAAGTTCGTTTCCGCGTGTCCAAATCATGGACACAGTCTTTAAGGCTGTACACTACAGGTTATGCATTCTTAAATGTGCCATCAATGGGGTATTTCCCCTTTAAGGACACATTTAAAAAGTGTCAAACTTTGATATCTCACCTTCTGACATGATCGTGTGTGAGGACAATAAGTACACTAAAACTCAACATTGTAGACAGATTACTGTTACTAGCAAAATATGTACAGATACATTCAATATCGGTGTATAAATTGATCTCCTGGGGACAAACATTTTATGTCAAGCAGTATATGGGGTTAAGCTAAATAGTCGCTCATTGATTTTTCACCATTTTAAAGCGCTCGAAATGATCATCTTGAATTACAACTTTTCAGGGTTCAATTTTCAGAACTTATTAGAGACATTAGTAACGTGATGGACATTAGTAACGTGATGCATAGTGTAGGTAAGATAAAAAAACAATTGTCAAATGTAGTGTACTATTTACAACTTGTAAAGAATTGTTAATACATAATCTGTTCAGTGATGTTTAGTTATTGTATTCAGAGTTATTGGTATTACTGCCACAGGCAGCGAACTTGATCTGTCTGATCGACCTGGGCAACACCACTTGATATGGAATTTGCCAGAAACACAACTTTCTTATTCCAGAAAGGTAGTGTGTGTTTGGAAAATATTGATCCGCTCCGCTCCCAAGCGAAATATTTGAGCTTAAGCTGGTACTAAATATGAAAAATTACCACTCCACTTCTCTACAAATCTAAGGCGCCATTTTTTGCATCTAAATGATAGAATTTTGTACTTTGATCCCATACTTGGTTGGTTCGCTTAATTGCATTTTGTGGATCACGTGCTAGATAGTCATAGGTTGTTAAGGACGTCATCTAATATCTGAAATAACATCGTGATACGTGTTGATTTCCAACACAATACCTACAGCTGACTTTGGAATGTTTTTGAAGGAAATAAACTAGAATAGTCACGTATTGTTTTTCACTTCTTAAAAGTGCTTAAGGATCGTTTTGATCTGCACATTTTTCAGTGTTTCATTTAAGATCTTGTCAACAAAATTCGTAGCAAGAAGGCTCATGTAGCTCATTTTTTGAACTGGAAAAATATTTAATGACGATCTGTAAAGGTCATTTATAAACAGACACAAAATTCTTTCCATCAAGGTAGAAACCCGTCATGATTATGATGGTGATGATGATGATGACAAAGTCGGAAAGCACAGACTTTGTCTTCATACTTAGACAACATTCAATACTAACTTGCACCAAGACTAATAATAATTTGCTTGTGGAAGTAATAGTTTGGTATGGTATGTAATCCCGTAGGATTTTTATGCCAAAATTGATGTTTTTTGCTGTTTTGGCATCTGTAGGGTCTAATCTATCAGAAATTGACGGGCTACAAATTTTCAGACTCCTCCATCATTTCCCGTCGGGGGAGGGGGGGGGGGGGGTCCTTTAATCATACCAATCCCAAGCTATTTTGACCCGTTTTCGCCCAAGGAGGCATATTGTTCCTGTTCACAATTTCTACATTTGTAGGCCAAATGAAATGAAATTTGGCACGGATGTTCAAAAAGTCACACTTTACAATACAACACCATCAACATTTCTGACAGTTACCAAATCGAGCAGTGTTTGTCAAAATATGATAAAAATATGAAAAACATTAAACCACTGTTTAGTTTGGGGCCATAATCGTGTACTTATTACTCATAATGCATCCAATTTGAGTTATCACACATCTAAAATAATTATGGAACACATTTATTGTGTAAAAGCAACACCTTTATTGTATTCAAAAGTCCAAATGTCACAATAATCTGGTATTTACCACATAATTGCCCTTATCCAACACAAGAGGGCGCCGCACAATTTATTGCAAATAATTAAAAAATTACCTCTGAAAATCAATTTCTTGTGATTATTATTGTATGGATATATTATTCTCACTTCAGGTTTGTTCTGTAATCACTACTCACATGCAGTGGTTGTAATTTTTTGAAGTATATAAATATGATTTGCCATAAAAATGATATAATTAAAAGACAAAATCTTAAAGAACACTAATGTAAGCAGTGTGGAAGCCTTTATTTAACAATTGTCAAACTCTTGGCTTTCTGACATATCTGGTAAGTGTTTGGATGGACAAATAACACGCTTAAGACACAAAAGTTTGACAGTTATGCTGTCCTACGTACAAATTGTGCAGATTCAACATGGCACATTAATTTCCTATCGGCGATAGAAATTCTTGCAACACAGCAGTCTATGGGGGAAAGCTGGAATGGTCTCTCAATGCATTTTTTACTTTTTTAAACACTTTACTGATGCGTTTTAAAAGTGCAAATTTTTTCAGGGCTTCATTTTTAAGACCATTGTCAGAGACACTGGTAGCAGATGGGAAGTCATGCAGGTCAGATTTTTTAAACTGGAAACACTGTTAACAGTGGCCTTTAATGATCAAAATTTGTGATTCTTTATAAATCTGTATATTTGTGTTTACTCGCAAACTTGAAGGGCACATATTTGGTCAGGCATGCTTTTGTAGTTACTAAACCCAACAGACGCCCCCCCCCCCCATGGATTTCAGTACTATTATTCCATGTGCCATGGCAAGTGGGCTCGTTTACTCTTTTGTTGGGAGGTTATGTGTCACGTAGTTTGGACGGCTCAGATTGTATGTCATTTGGCCATTTCCATAATTCAAGAGTGTTGTTGTGAGATTTTTTATTATAGATCGATGGTTGATTATTACCTTTCAAAAGCAGTGTAGAAGTGTAGCTTTTCGGATTTATGGTGCAGTAGCCTAGCTGTCCCCCCCCCCAATCCCTCTATCCCTCACCAACAGACCTCTGTGCCAAAGTCATGATGACATTCCCCATAAAAATTTTGCTCTTTTATCACGTTCAAGGAACAAAGATACATAAACAAACACATCAACAAAATACCACTACTGTAGGGAGGGGGCTCTTAGTCCATAGACATACCTATTTGTTTTTGTGTGTCTTCTGAATGGATGTTTTCTTGAAATAAGGGACTGATTTCCATTTCAAGTGCATCAATGTAATGGCCATGACTAGACAAAACCAAAAGTTTTTAGTGCGTATCACTCTTCAAGGGGCCTTGTACGACATAGGTGGGCCGGAGCTGCTGGAGGGAGAAGCGAAGCAACCCTAAGAATATTGCTCTTTGCAGTTTCTATCGCAATTAGATATAAACTAATCTGAAAGAAACATGCAATGTTACCATCCTTGCCTTATCTGTCACAAGAATACTTAAAATTCAGTGACTTTAATTGACCTTTCACTAATTTCCCCTTGATATTTTGACAAAATATTATAATTCCCATTACTTACTTTTGTACCATGCCATAATACCGTTGGATACTACTGGCCTGGCTGTACTCTTGAAAATTTACGCAAAACCAAATGACCTTTGACCCTTGACCCCTGACAAAGTTCAACCCAAATATAAAAAAAAAATCAAAATTCATTTCAGAGTTCTCCAAATAATGCGATAATGAGATCAAACAATGCCTCCAGCTTCATTCAAGCGCAGGCATAAAAACAAGCAGAACTATTTCGCATCAAGTCAAAATTAGGTGTTTCTGTCTCTCACATACACCCTCAACACACACACACACACACACACACACACACACACACACACACACACACACACACACACACACACACACACACACACACACACACACACACACACACATAAGCGAATGAAAAAGTGAATATAGTGGTGTGATCATGATCCCCCTCCGTGCACTAGTGATTTATTGTTTAAGTATTTGTGTATAAATGTCTCTATATGATTTTTCCTTCATCTGCAAAAATGATCATACAAATTAATTGGTTGAGAAAAGAGCGTAATCATTGCCAGAAATACAATCATGACTTACACAATGTGTCCGACGGGGTGGATGGTAGGGGCCAAGTGTGGACAGAGACCCCCACCTACTGAATCAAAGTCAGAAATGAACACTTCTTGCTGCTTTGAAAGTGAAATAAATTAACGTAGATCTACAAAATAAATCTCATTCTTTGAATTATAAAATTGGTGTTAACATTCAGTTTGGGGATCCCCAAAATGAGTGACACCCCTCCCCTTAAAACAGATTGAACACACTCTGTTTGCCATGGTAACAATGCATTAATATCATTGCAAACATCACTTTCTGCTTTCTTCATTGTGCTGATTACTGAAACAAATTGTATTCAGGGAGAAAAGAGCAGAATTTATTAACTGATTATGGGGTATGTAATCATGACTTTGGCACAGAGGTCCGTTGGGGCGGGGTGGAGGGATCGGAGAAGGGGACCCCAGCTACAGGTACTGCATCAAAAATAAACAAGGCAATTGCAACATTATGTCTCGCCCACCCGTGACAACATAACAGAAAGGTTACTTTCCCCAAGTACATCCCTACACCACGTTTGACCTAAAATAACATTTGACCTTACCATGTGACCTCTGATGTCGAGATAACAAGAAGGTCCCCCAAGTGCATCTACAATTGACCCAAGTTTAGTTAAAAAGGGAGTGACAGTTGCAAAGTTATGTGTCATAAGAGAGTCTTGTAAGTAACCATTAACATCTGACCTCAAGTGACCTTTGACCTCACCATGTGATCTCCGACAGCACCGCAACATGATGGTACCATAAGTGCATCTATCACCTAAGTTTGGTCACCATTGGACCAACGGCTGCCAAGTTATGGGTTCTCTTTGAGTTTATAACTACAAAGATGTGACCAAATGGCCCTCAAGTTTGGAGTACACACAAAATACAGATTTATAGAGAATCACATATTTTGAATCATTAAGGTTTTTCTATATAATGATATCATTTTTATCGCAAATTATATTTACATATTTTAAACAATCATAACCACTGCGTTTGAGTAGTGATTACAGAACAAAACTGAAGTGAGAATAATATATCCATACAATAATAATCACAAGAAATTGATTTTTAGAGGCAATTCTTGATTATTTTCATTATTGTCTGGCGCCCTCTTGTGTTGGATAAGGGCAAGTATGTGGTAAATACCAGATTATTGTGACATTTGGACCTTTAAATACACTAAAGATGTAACCTTTGCACAATAAATGTGTTCATACTTATTTTAGATGTGTGATAACTCAAATTGGATGCATTATCAGTAATAAATACACAATTATGGCTCCAAACTAAACAGTGGTTTGTCATTATCTAATAATTTATTCCATATTTTTTATCATATTTAGACAAATACTGCTCGATGTGGTAACTGTCAGAAATGTTGATGGTGTTTTATTGTAAATTGTGACTCTCTGAACATTTGTACCAAATTTCAGTTCAATTGGCCTACAAATATAGAAATTATGAACAGGAACAATATGCCTCCTTGGGCCAAATCGGGTCAAAATAGCTTGGGATTGGTAGGGTTAAAGGACCCCCACCAGGAAATGATGGAGGGGTCTGAAAATTTGTACCCCGTCAATTTCTGATAGATTAGACCCTATAGAAGCCAAAACAGCAAAAAAAAAATCAATTTTGGCACAAAAATCCTACGGAAGCTGTATACTGGACATACCATACCACACTATAATGGCTTAAATCACAGATTTGATGCCCAAGGATTTTTGCATGCAAACTGCAGTGATAATGTAATAATGCTGATGCTGATGATGATGACTAGGATAGCTATAATTGTTGTTGATGTGAGTATTGTTACAGAAACGATGGTACACATCACGAATACACTTTAAAAGGTAGGTGGCAAATTTATCGGTTCCACGCGCTGCTAACAACCCTAAACTGTGATGAACGCGTTATAAACTTATATACGAACATAAAGTACAATACTACAATATAATCAAAATCTGTTGTCAAATCATCCACACAACATGTATTAAAGATTGTTTTCATGATTTGCACATCCCGAAATCAACATATCGAACCAAATAAGCTGGAATTATTTATGATACAAAGATTCACAGAAATATTCACCTCTGACAAAAGCTTTGGGACTGAAACATCACATTTCGTTAAGATAAGCGCTGAAAACTTCAAACAGAATGCACACGACGTACCGTCAAATTCAGTGAGCGAAGCCGTTTTACACAGCCGTTAATCTAGTCTTACTACCAGACCTGATTCTTGTATCATCTATTGAAAACTAAATACCTGCTAATCAAAGCTTGCAAGATCAAAAGCTGACACCAGTGCCGCCAGCTTTATTTTTATTCCCACGAGATTTTCTCGCTCGGCGCATGCGTACTTTCACTACGGTTCACGTCTCCCACTATCGAAACCGTTGGTATATATTGCTGAAGAAGACGTTTGCAGTCGAGTCGCTTTATGTGGCTACATTGGATAGCCCGCTGTGTTGACTACGCGTTTTGACCCGGGTTCGAAACCCGCAGCGGTTTATTTGCAGCGGTTTATTTCGTCATTGTCGTGGGAAAAAAATTTCGCGTGCCGCCACACCAGCAATCTTTGCTACGGTAGGACTCAACCAAATTCAAAATTATTAAGTGAAAGCCACATCCAGTGTCTGAAACCTAGACTCCCGCGGCAAAATACAACTTAGCAACGTATGGCCCAATGTAAAATGCTTTATCGTTTATATTTTCAAAACTTAACAACGTCTGAATCCTAAATTTTGAACACTGCATTTTTATGTACCGACCTTTAGCTGGATCAAATGTGAGCAAAAATCGTTGGTGTGAAAACAAAAAACACAGTCGACAGAACCGTAATCGAAAGAATACATTTTTAGTATTCACTTGACTTACGTGAAAGAGAAGGAGATGTGCTTGCTTTAACTACGACGAGAAGTGATAACGCAGCGGGTCTCGAGTACTAGTGAAGCACTCTCCAAGCGATTAAGAGGAGGTCACAGCATCCACGAATTCAAATGACGTCACATCCAGGAAATCAGATGATCAAATAAAATTTGTAAGGATTCTCCCTCTTTTGGGGAGCTGCAGTGAGGCCAGTACGCAAAAGACTAATTTGGCTATATCACGGAAATGTTGCAACTATTCCCCACAACCTAAAGCCAAAAATGAAATTAAGTTACACCAGGAGATTGAACATTTACAGGTGCACCCCTCCCCCACCCCCAATGATGGAAAAACTTACCCTTAGAAATCAGGAAATTAACATTTCTAAATACTTTCACATCAACAGGAAAATCACATAATTTTGTCTACGTATTTGTAGTGCTTTAAGCACATTAGGAGGAGCTCTTTAGCCCCTTGAATAATACATACATAATGAAATCTCAGGACGGTTAATTAAAAATGCTCGGTAAAACTACCATAATTTTTTGTATAAAAATACTGCGGACAAAAGGTACGGACAATTTGTGAACCAACAGATAGTTTGTTTATCCTTTAAACAAATCGTCAATTTTTAACCAAACTTTAAATGTTTATTATTTTTTCCGTTACATCTTTATTGATAAGTATAAAAATCAAAACATGAATCATACAAATCAAGAAACTATTCAAATGATTGAACAGAGTAGCACTTACATTATGTATACAAGTCTATGTAAGCAGATTCGAACACAGTAAATTAAATATCAAATCTCCACTTTTTAAAATGTACTGGTAATTGACTGTGTTTCTTCGACAGAAGTATTCAATGTCCTTTATACATTTAGTACAAGCTTTATGTTCAACAGTATTTGGGGCTTTGTTACTGAATTTACACGAGTGAACATAATATTTGAAAACAAACAAGATAAAAGTTAAGAAGTCGTCACCTTGAATACCAATTTTTTTTTTCAAATGGGGAAATAGTGATATTATTTTGATTGCTGTTTGGTTTATTATGAACAGAAATTAATCTCATACATTGTTAACAACTGGGCTTATTTTATATTATATTGAGTAACTTTCCTTTTCTCTAGTAATTTCGGCGTGGATATCTAAATCAGGATTATTTGGCCCATCCAACCATGGACCAGGGATATTTTGTAACAAAAAAGTGTATCTTCTTCGAACTTTAGCTGAAATATCAAAATTCAGAACTAACTCGTCAAATGATTTGTAACAGGGATGGGATGGATTAAAGAGATCATCTATAAAAACAATGCCCATATTGAACCAATCTTCATAAAAGAAATGTTGTTTAGATTTTGATCTGACATTTTTCATAAACCAAATACAATGTGAAGAACCCGAATACAAATAATCATACCCAAACTCTTTTCTGGAAGCTTTATCTCTAAAAGAATACCAGGTTCGGATTGAGTCTACAAATCGGGTACATTTTAAATTATTCAGAATTTTTTCTGGTGCATGTGCCTTCCATGAAATGTTCTTCGATGCATTAAATTTGTCTAAAAAGGATACTTCCATTAATTTCCAGCAACGATTGTAATTGTGACCCGTCACGCCAAAAGGAGCCACAAGTCGCAACGGACGGTTTAAAGAAAATGAGCAAAATAGTTGGAACAGGTCAAATTTCTCAAAATTATTTTTTTGACTGAAATCAAATCTTCAAAGTCTCTTTAATGTCCTGTGAAAGTTTCAGATCAAAATATTCACGGGAAAGGGG
>JZLH01S0063466.1:44397-73652 GCA_001188425.1 Eucidaris tribuloides | reverse complement strand
GTTTTGTTTTTTTTATCTAAAAATAATAAAACAAAATAATATTAGAATTCCCAAGTCTTTACTATTAATTTGAGTTATTTACTTTGTGTTTGATCCCAAAATGAATATTTGTGCCAAAAGTGAATATCACCATGGCTTTATTTTATGATTCGTGGATAAAACTTGAATATTTCCTATAGTGTTATCATTGATTAGCTATTATTATTATTGATATTAAAACATTGATGCATTTTAATAGATAACATAATGAGCTATCTGTGTGCCAAATTTGGTGGTGATAGCACATACGATTACTGAGAGTTAATGGAGTTGGGGGGGGGAATAATGGCCCCTCCCTGGCCATAGGATCTCCCAAAATAGCCTGGCATAATTAGGGTTAAGAGTGTCTGTACCCTGTGTATATTCTGTAAGTATGCAAGGTTTGTTCATTCGTTTATCACACATCAAAAATAAAATTTGATTTATTGTTTGATTTATTGTGTGTATTTTTGTCAGGAAATATGGTTTAACACATCGCTGGGATCGACAGTACTTCTTCATACAGGGTAGCAACCTGATGAGTCAAACCAAAAAGAGGTGAGTTGATGAGATTCTTAATTCCTGCCTACCCCCCCCCCCCCCACCGTCTCTCCATGGGGGAGGTAGGAGCATTATGTTTAGGGGTGGTCTATCTATTCTATACCTCTTTGCATTCTTGCATCTAGTCTGATAAATCTCACCCCACAACCGATTCCTTTTTGACAAATTTTGACATTGTTCCTACTTAACCTGCATTTACTATTTATGTGTTGACATGCATAATCAATTTCATGTGCAATTCAGGTTTCAGCCACCATGCTTTTTCAGTGCAAAGTACAGTATATTAAAGCCCATGTATAGGTTTAGTAAATGGTAAAAATTGGAATTCTTTGCAATTATAAAAAAATATTTAATTCAAGATGAGCATGCACTGTATATGAAACAAATTTTATATAAATTATAGAGAATAAAGTGGTTTTACTTTATGCTTATGCCATGGAAAAAATCAAAATTTTCTTTTCGGGGGCTACTTTTCCTGTTTCAGATACTCTTTTGTATTGAACCCTATGGCAATTTATGCGGGCTCTTTTGCAAATTTCGGGGGTTTTTTTGCCATTTGGGGGCAAAATCGCCCTGCACCCCTGTGTATTTTTTTCCCTGGCTCACGCAGACAGACACACAGACACACACAGACATACGCACCCACAGACATACACACCCACAGACAGACACACATGCATATGCACCCACAGACACACAAAGACACAGAAACACACACAGACACACACACAGACACACACACACACACACACACACACACACACACACACACACACACACACACACACACACACACACACACACACACACACACACACACACAACAACAACACACACACACACTACCTACCTACACTACTACTACACACACACACACACACACACACACACACACACACACACACACACACACACACACACACACACACACACACACACACACACACACACACACACACACACACACACACACACACACACACACACACACACACAAAAGCACACACAATGCACCTTCGCGCGCACACACACACACATGCACGCACACACACACACACAAACATGCGCACGCACACACAAACATACGCGCACACACGCACATGCATAGATACATTATATACACACACATACATACAAACATATGCGCACACACGCACATATACACATACATACACACATACACATACAAACGCACAACATAAAGGACACAAGATAACCAATTGTTCACATGCACATCCTCCAACACATACTGTATTCCTTTGATTCAGGATAAGAAAAAACACTAACAAAAATGTTTACATATTCTTGATTTCAACATCTTTATTGAAATCATAGTTTTTGTACATAAAAACATATCTTGTCTTGTACTCTATTGTTTTTCGTTAATTTACAAACAAATAAAATGTCATGTACAGTACATTGTAATCATTTAAAGTACATTGCTGGGTTTAGAATATCCTTTTCTTTTGCAAGCAATGTAGAAAAGAAAAGAAGACATCTTTTTAAAAATACAATAAATATATTCTGGCAGGATAACATCGTGAATAGTCCCCTCACGAATTTCGATCGGTGGGGACAAAAAGTAAGACAAATTGAAAAACTATGTTGGAAAATCTTGTTGAAATTTTAAATGGAATTCCACAGATTAGGGCGAACCTAATGATGTGATAATTATAATGGTATATTTGAGGGCGCTTTCCCTTATTAGAGAACTCATTTGATGAGGGCGCTCACAGAATGGTTGCAAATAATGTTATTTTCTTCAGCAACATTTTGAGATATGTCGAGAATGTGAGATATACATTGATACAAGTATATTCATAGGAAACCTCCAGATGATTTTCAATTTGTTTTGTTTTGTTTAGTTGTATATAATTTTTTGGCGTATAAACTTTGGGAACCTATCGTGACTGGGAACACTTTGAAATTTTATGATGAATTACATTAGACAAGGATGCTAACATAGTAGCTTTCCATTAGAATGCACGCATTAGCTGCTTATTACCTCAAGGAGCAGAACAAAAGTGAAAGGCATACACTTTATAAGGATTGAACTTGTTGCACAAGTGGTATTTTAGTGGAAATAAATTGCCACATAACTGAAAGGTGACCTTGCTATGTCCTCATCCTTCTTCAGGGTTATCAATATATGATATTTTAAAGTAGTGGTATTTCTGCTCTAAATCAAAATAAATTCCCCAAATTTGTACACAATGTAACTGAATTATATACCAGCAAAATACAACTAATAGTAATAGGAAGGTCCTGTTTAAAGCTTGTTCGTAAAATGTGTTACTGTACCAATGTATAATCTTACGGTAGGAATTCGTCTTTTACTGAGAGATTAAGAGCATGAATCGTATAAAAAATGTTAGAGAAGTATATCTACAATATTACAGCGAACAACGCCCTGCGTGGCTCGTAGAAGTACAATTTTTTTTTCAGTCGAGTGAAATGTTTAGCTTATAATTATGACTTTTTTTAAAGAGAAATTGTTATATTTCTTGGCAATGTATCGTTTATATTCTTTTTATTTATTATTTGGGAAATTTCCCGCTGATATTTGGCAACCAGACTTTGGTCTTTATCCTTCAAATTTTATTGGCATTTGTTCCCTACATTTCTGGTCATTAAACGTTCCAGAATGATTGTTCTTCACATTGTGGCAATAGATTGAGAATTATATTAAACTTGTATAAATAACAAGATTTGAAATGCATCTCAACTTATTTCTTTGTATTATTTACATTTATTTTTTCAATCTGTTTTCAATAACTTTCTCACAAACTTGTTCCCTTAATTTTTTATGTATACAACAACGTGATATGAAACAAAGAAAATTGAGGTACAAGCAAACGAAATAATACTTACAACAAAACGCATTTCACATAACTAAAAACGATATCTGTACAATTATTTTTTATACAAGTGTATACAATTAAGAGATGACCTTTAAATTGATCATTTGCATATACTAACATTGGCAACATATTTGTTTTGAATACTTCTGGACCAATGTGAATACTAATCCAGTCTCTATGAATAATAAAAAAATGAATAACTTTGCATAAAAATGAATGATTTTTGCATAAATTATGTCAAAAACTTATTTTTGCTGAATACTGATCATGAATATTATGAAATACAAGCAAAAGGTCAAAGGTTACACAACCAAGTGCACTGACTGTAGCTACGATTTAATTGGTGGAATACTTTACTCCAGTTCCGATGTTACGTGGAAGCTGTGATCTAATTGGTCCATTGTTGACTGAATACACAAGTCATGAGTAGAACACAGTTTCTCATTGGTTGAATGGCAAAAATCGGCAAGCACACATAACAAAGAATATATGCGTGTTACGAACATCACTACAAAATAGCACACTCACGGTACGTGTTAATAATTGTGTAATTCAAAACCTCGGCCACAAAATATGACATCTACTACAACTTCATTTTATTTGGCAAGATTTTCTTATCTACAACACCTCGTCATTACAACGAAAAAATAATTTAAGCTATAAAACATCACTTAAAAAAGCCAACATCGTGGATGCAAATTTGAATACAAATGGCAATCCTGGACTAGAAATATAAACTAACAAATCTGTGTTTCAAGTTGCAGAAAAAACAGCAAACTAGTGCTTCTAACTTGTACACACAAACTGAATACAATTTTCTGTGGTTTATAACTGAATTCCACACCTTGTGAATCACGAGGTGGGAATTTCATTTCATAGGTATGTCTGGCTGCTAGCTTCATTCTACATCTACTTGTTTAAATACCTACATTCTACATACAAACTGCGAAGTGAAAGTAGCAACCATCTGCCTCTCACCTCTTCGAAACCTCGGGCATTTTTCCAGAAAAGCCCACACCAAGAACTATTACGATCTCTCTTCTCACATTGATTCTGAACACCGCAACTTCTCGGCTCCTCGCTGAATTCAATGAGTCAACATCGCATTCCATAACATTTTATACACAAGTACCCAATGCGCTCAAAGCTTATACTACAAATAGACATTATTGCTACGTAACGCCCTGTGAAAATTAACAAAAGTAGCTGACAACTACATAATTTTAAAGCGTACTTTTCTACAGGCAGTTTTGTTTAATAATAAATTATTGCTTTGTGAGAGAACTCCCTATTTTCACACCTTACAGAGTGAACAATTTATTCATCCACAGTATTTTACAAAACGATGGGATAGCACAACTTTCTTTAAAAGTACTTTACAATAATAGTGCACCTATCTTTTCCAAACTCACACAGACGCACAGGGGGCGGGCTTTCGAGTACTTTCCTCAATAATAAGGGGTGTGGATCACAATCATTTTTAATACAAATTTACAAAATCTCACACTCGGCAACAAGGAGTCAATGTCAAAATTGCCATTGGATATAAATTTAATTTTGCATCAGCAAATAGGTGTGCTAAATGTGCGTTTGTACCCCCGGAGTGTGGTGCATTTCATGTTTTGGTCTTAGAAACAAATGTAGTATAGGCCTACACTGTATCGTCGTAATTTTTCTCCAAATGTTTATGACTTGCATACTCAGAACTACTGTATCTTTCTTCTTTTACGGAAGAATACATTAACGAGCTTGCGTAATTCCAACATTTTCCAACTAAGCGATAAATAATGCCGAGTTTCATTATTCTCCAACCTAAAACCAAACATATGTGATTTATTTCGCAAGACAATGGCGTAATTCGTTTGCGTGAAATATCCTTCGATATTTCTTGGGTTCTGTTTGTAAATTGCTGCAGTCAAACTTCTAGTTTGTGCAAATGTGAGTTGGCAATTTTCGGCGTCGGCGGCCATGCCTATCGTAGGCTTTCTAATAGCCAGTAATCATTGGTCAAACTTTACTTTAATACAATGGAAATTTACATCGTTATGGTAAAACGTTGACATGGACAATAGACTATACTTTAATACAATTGTATAAATTATATATATATTTACTTTACGAATACCCATTCATCATGCCCATGACTGAACTGTGCTCTTTCGCCCGCAATCGCAGGGCGGCAATACTATTAGTACGTCTGTCCACGCCATCGACGGGCGTGTGCATTTCAGGGTATTGTCCGTTGTACGCGGCGTTTAGGTTGCCCACCGTTGAGGGTGACATAAAGTTTGTGCCGGGGCTCGTCGCGGCCGACACCGCGGACGGCATGCTGGTAGCCATCGACGTCATCGAGCTCATCGAGTTCATGACGGAGGCCGCGCTGTTCATATTGTGGTTGGCCACGCCCATGAAACTGGGCAGCGTGGACTGAGGGGCCATGCAGGAGTTGTGCGGCGGCTGGCCCGGCATCTGAGGGGGCTGCGTTACCGGTGACATGGACGAAGCGAGCGGGGATGTCATGTTGGCGGTAGCCCACGGCGATGTTTGGTGTATCTGTTTCGAGAATAAGCAAAGAAAGCAAACAAGATTATAATATTTTGCAAAATAGGCTGTACTTCTTAAGTTTCCGTCCACAACCTTCTTTTCAATCTCCTACAAAGTTGTACGAAACAAAAAGACCCAAACTCTAATTTTACTCATGCTGAGAATTTCTGGTCAAACTGAAGTAATAGCTACGCCGAACGGAAATTGAACTGTGCAAGCACTCGTAAAGGATTTGTCAAACTGATCAATATATAGGTGGAAATATATTCGATCGAATTTGATAAACATCTATCAAAATATGTATTTACTTTGACTCATATTTTGACCAACACATTGGTCAATTTTGTCTAATAGGTTTGGTCGAATTGACGAAATATTGTTGGATTTCGACCAATAATACGCGTTTTTATGGTCAGACGTATTTCTACCTCCACGTTGGTTATTTGACGAATTCTTTTCTAGAGTGCTCATTTCAGTCTTTCATGCACATTTCAAAAAGTATTTCACTTCTAGACAACCAATGGCAACAAAATCGGCATGTATCGACCGTATTAAGGGGAAGAGCAATGTTTCGGTCAATAGTAAAAATTATTGACCAGTGATTTTAGATGTTTTTGTGATGCCGCTGAATTGAAATTACCCGCGTCATGTACAAATCACCGGGAATACGTTTAAACAAGGTGCAGATGCACATTCCAATAGATGCAAAACTGGCAAGCAAAACTTGACCCGTTTAGAACCACCATAAAAATATCACATGCAATGTCTAGTATGGAATACGGTTGAGGTGGTGCCGAAGTGTTTCTGTGAAATACTTACAAACAAAAGTTTGTCATTGTTTTACTAATAAGAGGAAAGTGACGTTGCTATTTTATATCTTCCAGTAGAATGAAAACGACAAATCGCTTAATGCTG
The DNA here is from genome assembly GCA_001188425.1 of Eucidaris tribuloides. Lineage (NCBI taxonomy): Eukaryota > Metazoa > Echinodermata > Echinoidea > Cidaroida > Cidaridae > Eucidaris > Eucidaris tribuloides. Next base: position 66,753 of record JZLH01S0063466.1, on the reverse strand, counting down.
GGGCCATATGAATTCTGTTTGTTGCAGACTTCTCCCGATTTTGGAAAGGACCTCTAGACGGAGAGTAACAACCAAAATCAAAATAGCGCCACATCTCGGTGAATTGTCAGTTACGTCATTTTCAAACGTATTACGCAAATGATGGACCTGTATTCCAATTTTAGATTCTGTAGTTCATTTTAATTGTGGTGAATCTTGAAAGAGACCAGTTTGTACAAGTTGAAAAAATACATAAAACTCTAAAATAATTATTTCAAAAATCTCTTCGTTTGGAAGTCTAACAGTGCGATAGTTGATGTGCCAGCTTTTACGCTGTATAGAAAACAGAACGTCTTTCATTTTGTGGTTACGTTTCATTGTCATTTGTGTGTCTTGCGCAATTTCAATGCGACTTTTTGTTTTTGGCCGTTTGTGAGGTTGTGACATTTGTTTGTATTTCAACAAATAACTTGTCAAACAGATTGACTCTCGCCAAAATTATTTGGATTGCGCCCAATTTGGCTCCATAATTCTTTGTTTCTGAACTGTCATATGGACTATGTTGAATGATAGAAAACAGAATAGTAGGTATTTGAACTATTCATAATGCGGAGTACAGTGTTTTGTGAAATACAGTACGTTACAGCTTGAACAATGAAATGACTGAAAAGAATTTCGTAAGCATGGAAAATGAAACGAAATAACAAATAAAATAAATGCATAATAAATATAAATACAATGAAAAGAATGCATAAAAGTAAAACACCAAAATAATAAAGGCTTTGTAAGTTTAATGTTGACTGTTTAAGCTGACGTAATTTGGGAATTTTAAAGGTGTAGATTTTTTCTTATTGATGTATAATGTCATAATCTGTTTAAATTAAAACTGTTTAAGGATTTTTTTTTCTTCAAGTTGATAGCACATTATTTCTTTTCTATTGCCATGATTGTTTCCACATAATTCATAAATTCCCCAACTGTGTCAGCTTAAATCGTTATCCACTCTGTAAATTCCTTAGATTGCGCTTATTTACATTTAAATTTTCTATTAAAAAGATTTAGAATTCAATCTCATTCGATTTAAACGTTCAATCCAACTTTTTGATTTGTCCGTGATCACAATATGTTACATTATGTTACATTTTCAGTCTAAGGAATTTAGAGGGAATGGTGAAATAAAAGTAAAACAAGTGGATGCTGTTAGTTTATAAATGTGAACGAAAATTCGAAAATGAGTATGACTGCAATGAACGTTAGTTTGGTTAACAAAAGATGAACAAAACTCTACACAGATAACGAAGCGTGTAAGATTTAGGCCACAGCGAACGTGCATTTAGATCGCGGATGAAAACCATGTAACTGTTAGCGTGAAATCGTCATGCGGGTGGCAGAATGTTCGTTATGCAAAAATGCTTCTAAGCAAAATGTCGTTAACAGTTAATTGCTTGTAACGTGAAAACCATTGGCTTATTTCATATGAAATCAAGGTATTGTGGTCAGGGTTGGCCATTTCCCGGGAAATTGAGGTATTTCCCGCCCAGGTGGGAAATGCTGGGAAGTACTCAAGATGAATGCAGAGGTACAGGGAAATACTAGAAAATACTTGGGAAATACCTGGGCAATACCTGAAAATATTCAAGAAGTGTATTTCACAGTATATCCGTATATTTTCAACTATTTCCCATTTTCCTAAAAAAAATGATTGAGGTGGTATTTACCGCCAATATTTCCCACTCCGGCCAACCCTGATTGTGGTCTTTGGGGTCCTTCTATAAGTAGAAAGATGGTCCAAGTTTCTTTATTTTCATTTTAGAGACAATATACTGTTAACGACATCTTGCTCAGAGCATTTGTTAATGACATTTTGCCAGGCGCGTGACGCTTTACATTCAGAAGATGGATAGTTAACATGCACAGGCAGACAGGGCCCAGGCAGTGACGTAAGAAGACACGATGCGTTGGAGTCCCTGCCGAAGAATCGAGGACCAAAATGAAGACAAAAAGGAAACCAAAAAGATTCGAGGGATTTTTTTGGTTCCTGGAATAAATTACCATGGAAGAATGGGAGTCTTGAGAGGTTTCTGTGGTACTGGTTCCGGGGGCGCCGCCCGCTCCCGTGCTAGCTGGGTGACAGCCCAGTTTTCTCGAGTCGAACTCCCGCCGCAGGTTCTGCAGATTTCTGCAGATGCGGAGCATAGCGCCCTCAACGGGAGCCGGTGGTTGGTGCGCCGCGTCGCCGAGGACATGAAAACCGGGCGAGTTTACCTGTGATTTTGTAAGTTAATTATTGATGAATTAGTGATTTGTGTGGTTTTTATTTTTCCCCAGCGGGCTTTTTGTTTAGAAAAAAAATGTAATTAAGCGTTTGATTAAGCAGTAATTTTTATGGGTCTTTTGCGTTGTTTAACATAATGGTTACACTAGTTAATGTGCTATTTTACTGATCTAAGTTTTAGTGATTTAGGATAGGATTTATGGATATATGAATATGTATATATTTTACTGACATAAAGCCTAGACGTACACACAGGGGCACATACACACAATTTGGACGTCGCCATACGGGCTAATATGTTTGAAATGTACCACCCCTTTGAACCACAAATTTCATTTGAAGATAGTTTTCGTTTGTACTAGCTCTTCTCGCAATAGTCACAAATTTCTTTCCACTTGATATATAATTATGTTAAATAATGTGAAACCTTTCGACAAAACTGAAACAAACTTGGTAAGCAGCCCCTTTAACATGGCGACGCCCCTTCAAAACTTACAGTGGATATATATGTTGCTATTTGGCACTACTAACAGACTGTGTGAAATTATATTGGAATAAAGCCATGCATATATAGTACAAGGTAAAATAGCGCATGCTATATACACTAGACAAGCACTGGGTAGTTACTTTTAAAACGGAATTACACGTCAACGTTCTATAATACGTAAAACTATACAAAATGATCTATAAAAATGTGATCACGCCAATCGTGTTGATATGAATAAATACAGAGTTATTTTGTGATGAAGGCACGCCAACACATCACTGTAACTGTTAAGATAGCTATATAGGGTTGAGGGTTTTCTTTAAGACAAAGAGGGAATAGTTTACTATTTAAGGAGTGACGTCACAGATTAATAGTCAAGGCTGTGTGAAGATCTAGTAAAAGTTCCTCTATGATAAGTAAAAGTTACTCTTTGACGAGTAGGTTTTTTTTTACTCGTAGGAGTAAATTACCCTCAGTAGTAAATTTCACTCTTTAACGAGCAATTTTAACTCTTTGTATAGATTTAACTCTTTACGGTGAATAACACTCAGAAGTGCATTTCACTCATGAACGAGTAAATTTAACTCTTGGGAGTAGATTCAACTCTTTCGGGAATATATTACACTCCTTCAGAAGCAAGTTACACACTTTTAGGAGTACATTTCACTCTTTGAGGATTTAAGAATTCTGCCGTCACTCCCTAAAGATGTGAAATTGTCACCCTCTAGGAATAGTACTTTATTATAGTACTTTATTGAGATTTTTCTGGGGGAGCAAGGAAAAACAGGGAGGGGTGGTAGTATCTAATCAACACTATTTACCTGTGAGTATGCATCTGGTCGTGGAGCTATGGGCATTTCATACCCGGATCCAGGCCCGAGACCCCTCATGTTCTGAAACTGTTGGAACCGTTCACGTTTTCTCCACTTTGCCCGTCTGTTCTGGAACCAAACCTAAAACAACAACAATATTAATAGAAAAAAAACATTTAATTATTGCAAATAATGTATAGGGAGGCAATTAAAACATTATATTTCTTCTTAGCTTATACGTGTTTAATTTGCCTATGTAACATGAAAATCATAATTGTGTTTTTCGTCAATTTTCAATCTTTACTTGTATTGCATTAACGTTAGTGTAGCTGGTTGATAAATTTTTCATTAAACAGAGTATGGTATTGACACACCAGAGTTCAGAAACAACATCAAACATACTGGAAATTATTTTTAATGACATTTGATTTTTCGATTGTCATGGAGCAAAGATTCTTATGTAAATTTCACATGGCAACGCGCCCCAACTTTCCTACTTTTTTTTAAGGGTGAATTCTCGAAAGTTGGAGCGTTTGATGGCATGTGCTTTTCAGGGTATTAGTAGATGATATGATTATATCTAAAAAGCACAATTTGGAGGATTTTTCATTTTCACCATTTATCCAAGGTATACACTACCTTTAAGTTTGTAGGTTTTTTTTTGCAATTGAAGCCCCCTTTCCCCTCCTATCATTTGTTTCATTCACACACCTGCGGTAACAAGCACTCTACATGGTAAAAACCCGGCACTTTCGTGTTTCGGGTCACACACACATGACCTGGTCTGAAGACGGGGAAACTCCCCGGAGGATTCCGGCCGTGATAGGGTCGAGTGGGTTTAATTTAAATTGCCCTGGGCCAATTTACGGTATAGACCAAATGTTTCCTTGTTCCCCTCATATTTTCGTCTTTTTCCTCTTTCTTCCTCTCTACTCTCTCTTCTCGTTCACTGCACATTGTAGTCTGTAGAACCATTACCATCTCTTGCCCTGTACAATGTTGTTTTATGCTTCGACAGTTTTAACAGTTGTTTGTTTTTTGTTTTTTGTTTTCTAACGAAGGAAAGATTTGGTAGACATTATATGATACACAACATTATGTCACATAAGAATACTCATAATATAGCACTTGATTTCGCACTAAAGACCTGCTTCGAACTCGTTAAAAAATACCCTACCCCAGATGTGACACAGGTATAATCGTACTGTTTAATTCGACAGATTGTAAAACGGTATAGGCTTAACAAAATAACGGGTGGGTCATTTAAAAAATCAATAATAACAATAAATACATGTTCATTGTTTGCAGCAGACGATTATATAATTCGTTAAAAGTGACAGTACAGTCATGTGTTGGCAAAATTTTAATGGGAAGAAAAATAAAAGATTTTGCTGTAAAATCTAAACATGCTTTTTTCATCAACAAATAGTTGAATTCTACTACAAAGTTTCGAGCTCCCAGCTCAATTTCAAATGCAAGTAGTGTTTTTGTGCACTCACACAGACAGACAAGCACACAGACACACATATAAATATTCATGAATATATATATTTTCCTCATTTTTCGTATAATGTACGTGGACCACATGGAAGCTGAACCCCAGCAATAGTACGCATGCCCCGAAGCTTATAACAAGACGGGCGGTATTTTTCAATTTTATTTTGTTTCACCGTCAACCTCTGAGTGTAATAGATCTGACCCAAGGGAGGAGAAGGTAAGATTAAAAATTACACTGCCAAGGTTTTTTTTTCCACCAAATTTTCAGACATATGGTTCACACACACTGTGCGTATTGTTTTCGAAGGCGAGTACACTTTCCGTGTGTTTTTTTCATCTCTCTTTTGTAGTTTAACAAAGCGATATTTTATGATTTATCGAATACGTTCGTCTCTTAGTGGATGGGGGGGGGGGTCTGGGATTTATTATGATTTATTCTAAGACGCAAAAATAACACGGATACGGTGTTTTTAACACACGGTGTTAAAGGTAGCACTTTTGGTGTTGAAAAGGGCTTTATTGGCATGGGTTGACGTAATTCTAGATAAAGTTAACACTCAGTTCAGAAGAAAACTGGCACTTAAGTTCCATTTATAATTGATATCGTTGATTTCCGATTTAAAACGATTACTATTATGAGATCTTAAACTCGTTCTGTTCGGTGAACGTATAAATTAGTGTTTTATCATTATACAAAAAAAAATAATAATTCCATAGTTTGGTCAATAAAAAGTGACAGATGCGTGGTTTCTGTTTGTCCAGTCGATTAAGGAACAAAATACTAAGGCGATTTCGTAGTGGGTGGAGAAGAAACATTATTCTAAAGATGATCTCCACCCACTCTATTAACGGTGATGAAGGAACAACCGATCTTCTACCAAACTAACTCGAAACCGGAAAAACTTTACGATTTGATGAAATATTAGGATGACGCGTTTGAGCAAACCATCTCGCTCGATATCGGTTCTATTCTAAATATATAATACATTTTTGTTGTCTTCTCGAAGTGTTTCTATGTTGCCAGATTGTATCCATGGTGATTAACGCTTCATCACACCAACAGATCTTTTGTCACTGCACTTAATGTGGACGATGAAATCTGCACAAACTTATGACGAAACTTAACTCGCACATTCCCGCATTTGCGCGCAATCTGTTATAATCAGTGCATGTCTGACATTGAGGGGGTTAAACATTTTTAACGCGCCGAATAATACGCCAGGTGTTGAATTAACTCGCTGTGTATACAGACTCGCAGAAAGCGATACATGAATGTTTACAGTACATCAGAGGAAGTGTTTTTATTACATAGGGGTGAAAATGTCGGGTGAAGCGAGCCATATGTCGTGCGGATTTGTTATTAACGACACTGGAATGTGAATAATGAAGATTTGTTCTTGACATTGTGTAGATTTCGTGTACTTTTCCGCTCGAATGGGAGCGTCAAGTAATGAAATGTATATGTGACGTTTAAACTATCTAATCGGTTGCATTTTGTACTGTATATTTTCCTCAGACCTGCTACCTTGTCTGAAAAGTACACGTATGTCGCCGAAACATACTTTCGCGGAATGTTGCCGGAATATGGGAGTGGAGTGAAAACATCCCAAATATTCTCTAGGTGACAAAAGACAAGAAGATCATTTTTCCTCCGGTAATTTGAAAATATATAATGTGATATCACTCGAAAGTGTATATTTCGCAGTAAAAGTCGCTCGTAACTCCGGCAGTATCTGTCAATGAATGAGATGATAGACTTCCCATATTTTTATGTAGCGCAATATTTTACGAAATTTCAAAATTCATATTCATCATGTATCAGAAAACTTTCTTTCGATAACTGATTGAAGTTTTTTGTGCCTAAAAAATTCTCCGTTCTTGGAAAATGAAAATGTTTTGTTCGAAAAGTCTCGCAGCCAGAACAGAATACACAACTTCTATTGTAAAACAATATGGTTATTGGCAATGCTGAAAAGCTTTTTTAGGTTGGTGTTTCAATAATTCGGTCATATCGCACATGTGTATGCATGACGGAGCGAAATGAGACGAGGATAGCCAGATTTTGTCAATACGGGGTATCAAATCTTTCTCTGTGTGTCTGTGGTTTATCTGAAACGATTGGGAATGGCGGAGGAAGCGGGGAAGGGGTGACATTGCCCCTGAGAGCCCCCGATACAGGTCGCTGAAGAAAATGAAGAGAGTGAGAGACTTGTTGGGAATGAGGTTTGGCCTGTCATCGGCGTTACCAAATCAATTTAAGACGCGACTTGGGGATAAGACGGGAAAAGCTGCACTTTCTTGTGTCGGGGCGGCGAGAACAAAGAGACGGCTCGGAAACGAGAAAGAATAACCTTGAGATACCGATAATGTAACAGGAAAAAAATGGAGTGAACAGAAAATGGGGAGAGAGGGGGAGAAAGATGGAAAGAGGACAACAAAAACTGGGACACTGAGTGATGGGTTAGGCAAAATTCTGTATCGTAGAATGGTTCGGCCTGTGTGTATATTTTTTAACAGTGCGATGTCGTAGACGAGTTATCACAAGTTTCGAAAGCATCCCAGAGTTAAATAATTGCTCCACAATTTTGCTGGCTTCTTTATACCGTTTACCTTTGCCATTATAGAAATAAAATCGGTTTAGAAATTTTTATTTATAGTAATTATACGACTTATAGTAAAAGGAACAGCAATGGTGACGATGATGACGATAATATGATGATGGTGACAATATGATATCAACAAAAAGGTCAGCGTCATCATCATCATCATCATCATCATCATCATCATCACCACCATCACCATGCACCACTCCTACCATCATCATCATCATCATCATCATCATCATCATCATCATCATCATCATCTTCTTCTTCTTCTTCTTCTTCTTTGTGTATGTTGTAATGTCGGACAGACGGGGCCTTGAGTGGCGTTACATCGCCGAATTATAAACTTTTGAGAAATTACAAGAAACAACATATCTTCTGTACACAACAAACCAAAAAACTAAGATACTGAATAAACTCAAGTAGGGTGGTATAATAAAATGCCTTTCTTCGTGTTGATGTTAAATGAAAGTCGCACATGTCGTGAGATCTGAAATGTGCTACCCCCTCAGCAACATCCACCGCCACCGTCGCCGAATCTCGGGGGAACATACGCCGAGATTGCTCGGACTTGTATGGGTATTTGGCCCGATTAATATTATAGTGAAACTGATACACATGGCACACGGAAGACAAAACGAGAGTGCTTGAGCCAAAAGACAAAACAGAAATATCTGAGAAGAAAAATAATATAAGCTAAAGTATGCAGTATCATCCATCAATTGCCTCCGTTTGTTTGTATTAGTGTACATTATTCATACTCTTAATCAATGACATCCTGAGGAAGGCATGTGCTCATGTTTGTTTCAGAAATATACATGCTTGTACGTTTCGTGAGGTATGATCGTATATTTCTCAAGGCATGTTAAAACCACAAGAACCACAAGAAATGAACAACCGTTCGGAAAATGTCGAACACAATAAGATGACGGCGATTACTATAATACACCTCCAGACTCGGACCGCCATGCGCGCGCTTTCGAGTCGGCAACACAACCTGTCAGCGCGCGAGATCAGGCTCGATCACGACATACCACGGCTAAGCCGGCAATTTCATTTTTTTTTTACTCCTCGTGTGATGGTAATACCGATCGTTCATTCATGAAGAAAAACGAGACGGAGAGAAGAAGAAAAAAAAAACAAATTAATACGACAATTGGATGGAATATTGTGATCAACAAATTGAAATGTCTGAGCCTTTTTCATACCGTAGCAAATCCCATAAGTTTCATATCAATGTGTCTTATTATATGGCACGGTTTTTTCCCCCTTTCAAGTCATCGTCAGAGAGAAAGAGACCCACGCGCGCTTTCTGCATTTCTCCCCCTTTTTCGCGCGCGGCCTCCCATACACAACTCTATCAGCTCACGTTGCACTTCGGGGAGTTTGCGGCGAAAAAATAGTTACGACTTCGGACGAAATTGAATTGAAAGATGAGTACGGCGGATCAGGTGGATTCATGTAATATGCATAGGATTTTTGGAAGGAGGTGCCGCATTCTTCTTCACGGGGCGCTTTGATTATGAATTCCAAGCTGGTGTTATTTATATCGTTTTGATTATGCGAGCTATTTTATATGTCATGTACGGAGGTGAGAAAGCGACGGAGGGGTGGACGACAGAGAGCGTGTCGTGCCCTAATTAGGGCTGTGATTGACACGTTCAATCGATTGATCGATCGATCGATCGAAACCCGACTAGTCTTCTTCGCCAGGCGTTTATTAAGTTGTTAAGAACAGTTAGGCAGTACAAATGTAACAATAAATGGGGACATTACTTCACTGTGAGGGACTGTGAGCCCAGTCTTTTTTTTTTTTTTGTAATACTAAATCTGGAAACGGGGATGCTTTGTATAATTTGTTGGGGCAGATACAGTACATGAAATCCCCCTCTTTTTTTTTTTTTGGGGGGGGGGGTGGCATTATAAGGCCAGAATTCAAAACCCGGACATTAAACAAGTGACCTAAAAGTCCGTCGCATTACCGGACGAAGGACGTAAACGATGAGTAAAAGTCTTTAGTGGTCACGTTCTTTTGCAGACACACGGCACGTTATCGACAACATAGACATACTGAAGAATAATTATGAATTTATTTTGTCCTAATGGAGGCCAGGTTGAACATGAGATAGAATTATCTCTAATTATTAATTTAATATGAACTTGTTCAGCTTTCCTAATGAGGTCGGTGGTAAAATTACGAGAAGAATGTTCTTTATAATTTGGTTTATGGCGAGGGTCATTTTTCTAATGCGAGCTAATTTCCAAAAATCCCACGACATGAGTTGTAAAATCAATACTCGTTTCTAAACGATCCAAACCACTCTAAACATTTCACAACGGCTATACAGTTATGATGGTGTAGTTCTATTTGGAAAGAGACACATATGTCGAGATAGACAATTGTTTCCCTTATATTTTTAAGTATTTATATATTTATTTAGTTTATTATTTTCTGGGAACACATGGCAATTTTGCAACTCAAATATACTATTACAAAAATATAAAACTGACAACCACAGCCCGCGATTTCCTATAAAAAGTAATAATTTCTGTATAAACGATCTCCTCACTGTATCAGCAGTAAATTGGGGAAAAGCGAATGAAATGAACACAGGAATGCACCTGCTACGCAAACATTGCAAAATGCGATATCTACATATCAAGTATTTTGTCACATGCATGCGGTACATCTTCATTTGCGACTTACGAAGGTCAGAGTCGGTTGGTTTATGGTCAGATGTCCGTGCGCCGCGGTCATTGAGATAAATGACTTACGACAACCGCTGGCACATTCCGACAAATTTACAAGCGCGTAAAACCGACAACACGAGATGTACATTTGCGTAAACATTGAGACACTGTTACCCCATCTATGTCCTCACGGAATTATGATGAAATATATCAACGGAATTTTATTTTATAACCCGTTTGGCCTCGTGGGCTTCACCTTTAGCGCGGGACACACCGTGCCCACTTATCATCAGTACTATTAAAAAAAAGCCCTGACACAAAAATGTCCGACATACTATAGATGTCAATATCTATTGGCAGGTTACAACTGTACGGAATGGTACTAATGTTCGCATTACGTAATAAATGGAGACAGTTGGGCTAACGTTCAAGTCGTTATGTGTGATCAAAACAGACGCATGTGGCATATCGTAAATTACTAGAGCGGGTTTGGTATTTGAAACCGATCAGAAATTACCCGTGGTGCAGCGGGGGCTCTTTCTTTATCATTAGTACGTAACATAAACTCGCCAATCGCTCATAAAACATGAGACAAACCCATATTGGATTGCAAGTTATGTAAAGCTGACATACGCAAAAAGAAAAGAAATCATAAAAGAAATAAAAAGGAGCGAGGGTAAAATGAAAAAGGTTAAAACAAGCCACCCCCCCCCCCCTCGAAATCCAGAATTGAGAGTAATACGAATTCGGGGAAATCTATCTTTTAACATGCCAAACATTGGACATTAAGATTTTTCCTGACGTATGAAAACCATAAAAATATTTTTGTGACACCACAGTTCTTTTGGTCAAAACGGGAACTAAAATAAGGATGCGAACAGAGCGACTGTGTGGCGTTCAGCCTAAACTGCGCAGGTGTAATGAACAGCGCCATCATGCGTTGTAACTGTAGCATGTCATGGAACGGTAAACTAATAACAGATTGATTACTGAAGAGAAGAGTTATTCTTTTTACGAAATAACCGTAATTGTCATCATGCTCCTCAAAATAATAAGTAGTGAATTTCAATATTATAGGTACATGTAAGTATCTTCAAATTTAAATATATAATCATAAATACTTGGGTTAACTTGATTAAATAAAAGGTAATACATAAAGACCAAATACAATTGTAAACATACCATGAAGAGATATGGATAAAATAAAGTGTTGGCTCTTTAGCAGTTTCCAACTCCGGAACATGAAAGCAAATGCTGAGAGCGGCGTAAAAACTTTTATCGCCAGAAGTACAACAGAATCGGCCCATTTCAGTTTACTTTCGATTGGTAAATAATGCAGCACTTAAGATCCTCGGCTGTCGGAGCTAGGTTCCAACGACTCCCTCGGGTCTGATTCGGTCATGTTAGAACCATTATATTTACGATTTTCGGGGCTTAACCTTTTCGTAGTTCGAATGACCTTCCGTTGAAGAAGATGGGAGAAGGACAGATTATAGGTTCTAGATATAAACATGAGTTGCGATTGTAACGAGGAATATAAAAATAGAGAGAGGATCTCTTGCTTATGTTGCGTGAATATAATTTTTTTAATGGGTGCGAAAATTGCAAAAGAGATCCACTGCCTTTAATATGCCCAATTCTTGTCTTTGTGGGCATATACAATTGAATTCACAACGCACTGTTTGCGCTCACTAGTAGGGATATGATTTCATACGACGAAAATTAAGTACATGTAGTTTCATGTTTATGAACGAAATTACGCAGCTCATTTTGGGAAACTTCATCCATCTGTTTGAAGATTGCTATTTTAAAACAATCCTTAACTGTCGATGCAGTTCCAGGTACATTTGACACAGAATTATAAGTAATGACCATCTATTTTATGGTTGCTTGTTAACTTAAATGTCATCGTAGTATTAATAGATTTCAGAACTTTTAGCGAAGTTAGATTTTTCAAATGTAACCCTTTTTGACATTTTACATGAGACAAAGCGTCACGAGCGCGCTAGCCTGACCAAATGAACTATAAAACTGCTACATTTGTGACGGAAAACTAGTAACGGAATGGAAAAAACAGATTTTTGAAGAAAACAGCAAATGAGAAAGTACACATGCACCCTGGGACTCGGGCGAGTATTGCTTCGAATATCGCTCGGTGAAGCACTATTGGAGGTGACAAAAAACGTTGGTTTGTTCATTTTTGCAGGTGTTTTGGGTATTATTTAAAGGGAAAAGTGGTTGGTGTGACTTAATTTCAGGAGTTCGGGCAATAAGACGAGAGTTTATTTTATCACGCGTACATTGGTGTTAATGTAGGCCTACCTAAAAATGTGATCTTAATTGCACCAAATATTTCAATGTGGGTTCTAGGTAAAATAAAAATGAATGCATAATTAAGTAATATATTTCTTGTGCGTTTACAAATCATGTATCCATGTATTTAAAATTTAATCTAATGTGCAGGTGTCACCGATAATGGACACATTTGTTCAATTTTAACACCATTTGTGTTATTAAATGAATGGAAGGGATTATTCAGACCGGTGAAAATGCAATGTAATATTTTTTTCATTTGTGTATCTCTGTAATTTTTAGATCGCAACTGCTGATCTCTCACTTTTAACAAACATTTCAGAAAAATATTTGTGTTATACTGTATACTGAAACACATATTTAAAACACTAAAAGGTGTACGAAGTAGCACCAATGTATGGTTACTATATTGGATATTAAACAGTTTGGGGTTGAATTAAACACCCAACACCAACAAATGAACCGATATCGATCAAAATGGCGAGCAAGATTGGTAAGATATATCTAAAGTTGGTATACAGGACTACAACTATGCACACAACCATGCAGGGCTCGAGACACTTCAACGGAAGATATTATTTAAGTTTTTTGAGTGACGTAACAAAGAAAGGATGGTGACGTCACTAAATGACTGAGTGTCAGTTGCCTTCCACCGTGACTGCTCGTCAGTTCGAATGATCGTTGTATATTGAGGCGATGATGATGATGTATAGATAGAAGCGGAAGGTGAGCTCATGTCGTTGTGGTTGTTAATTTCGCCTATTTAAAAAACCCACAAAACTATACGCCGAAATTAGTCGCGAACAGTCAGAGCCTACGATAGGGCAGAGTAATTTAACTATGAGCGACAACAGTGTCAGGAAGTGATACATAGTTTCCGGAAGTAAGAAAATATTCATCGAGCGAAAATAAAGTTGCGATGGTGAAATTTTGTAGGACTTGATGTGGTTATATGCGAGACCGGAAGATGCGAAAAATAGACGACGATTCAGAAGATGATAAACAATGAAGGGCAGAAGGGTTATTTAAATCTTGAGGAGGGGTGGTGGAACGCGGGGGGGGGGGGTGCGACGCGGGATCATTTTATATAGGCCTATATCAAACTTTGCCCGATTATGCACTTATTTCGAACGACACTTAAGTATACATTCAGCTAATACAACAACATAATACGACAACAGCTCGTAATATTGATAATCATATACTTACAGATAATATTACCCTTGGTTTAAAGAACAGGTCGCGGCTCAATTCTCAATGATTATATTCTACAATATGATGCAACAAGCTCGTTTGGGGTCAAATACCAATTTTGTTGATTATCATTTTGCTGTATAATTATAAAATAACACGTTTGTCACGTGCTCAGATAATTCCATATTAATTTCTCGCACTAAACAGTAATAATGTAGACATTCAACTACCGTCATCGCAGCATTCATTGATTAGAACGCTCAGGTAAGCTTCAAGGGATTCGAACCCCCAACCTCGTTGCCAAGATCAGTCGACAGAGTTTGAAATCAAACCATGCGAACTCCTGACAACAAATGTGTTACGTCAGTCATGAAAAATGCACAAAACTAACAGAACAAGATTGTGACAAAGAATTACTTGTCACAGCCGCCACGGACCATATTACGTGTTAGTTAATTGACATACATAACCCCAAATCTACTTTCTCATTGCACTTTCAGGGGCGCGAAACACGTTAGAGTTTTTTTTTATGAATTATCATGAGAGTATTCATAATTTGCCGCAACTTGGTGACTTGATCGGTGGCTGGGAAATTAATCATACTGGTGTCCGTGGGACATTGTACAACTAGCGTTCACACGACGCGACGGCTGGGGTATACGCACAACCGACTGATAGCTAAAACAAGCACATAGTTCATGTTGTGTTGCAACACATTCGATACACTACTACTTTGTGGTCGGCTGGAGCACCGTACACTCAAATTTAGACGCTGAGGGCGCAAGCATTCTGTTGAATGTTTTGAATTGACTACCGCAAGTGCTGAAAGGACTCATTAATTATACGAAACGAGGCTTTCTAGTTTGCAAAACCATGGCCAATGTATGCCATTTCAAACAACACGTGTATATACATACATATGCTACTTTCAAACATGAATACAATATAGCCAATACTTCTTCACAGTAACCCAATAATTGAATTTCGAATCGTAAAAAAGAGATTGTTTTTCTTTCATTCAAACGCCGCATGGAATCCTCTGTCAATCTATTATGTCCCTCCCTCTCATATTTTCTGTCCATATTTTTTTTCTCTTTATCTTGTTTTCTGTTCGAAGCTATCAGGCATGAAAATATAAATACATGCTAGTCCACCCCACACGGGGGTTGCCCCGCTCGGCTCACGTCGGGTCTAATTACGGCTGCATGCTGATCTGAAATTTGTCGCCGTGGCGGTATTGTGGCTCGCCATGCCCCGGGTTCGCTCGGCCTTTGCGCGTTCGGTATGCCGTCTGTCGATCGCCCCGCGACACCGAAGACAGAGCTTAATTTAAAATACATATTTCTGAACGACGTGTCCCACTGTTTGGGCAATGCAAGATAGTGGACATAATAAGGGAGGTTTTTTCTGCCTTCTTCGAGATCCGTCACAACTTATGTCAGAGAAAAGGTCCCTTAATTACCTAGGACTAACGTTTTTGCGTGGGAATATTGGAATTGTAAAACGAACAAAAAGTTTGGATGGTTCCAGAAATAAACTCGTAGCGGCGATATTGGATAAATGCGTAAAATTGCTGAAAATTGTTGATAGACTCTGAAGTCACCATTTAGCTACCGTTACCAAACTTCTCATTTAGAGTTCCTTGAACTTTTTGTTGAAGGGAAAATTGTTCATGGTCGTGGGGATAATAATATCGGTGAACTTGCACGCAAGCTCTCTTTTTGCGCTGCCTGGCTCGGAGCAAACAACTCAGCATGATCGTCGGCCACAGGCCCCCGGGCGAGTGACGGGGAGGCACAGCGTCGAATCGCGGCGGTTACGCGCGCGTGCTTCTTGAGTGCTTTTACCAAGTGCAGTGGGGACTGATTTTTCGTGCACCTACGGGTCATCGATACAATAAGGTGTTTATTTCATTAAATTTCTCGACTATTGCCGTCTTTCGACGCCTCGACAACCGTTTTCCCTCTTCAATTTATGATACATTTATCGACATTAAAACTAAAATAAACAGATGAGTGTTAACTGCTGCTGCATTAAAGCAATGCGAACTATAGGCCTAATAGGCGTAGTACTAAATCTTAGGAGTAAAACCACTTCGATAACCAATACTATCAACATAAACAGATCAATATAAACATGTATTTAAATCAATAAATGGAGCACCTAGACTTCTTCAAGCCCCTTTTGGGGGTTATTTCTCCTATCTTTCTCTCTCAATCTCTGTTGTTTCTTCGCCGTGTTTTTGAGTTGCGCGCGCTCCCCGCTGAGCCTACGAAATGAACACGCTAATACGTAAATAACTAGTCCTGCCTCCAACTGCGCAATGCAATGTCGGTGGGCCCAAAATTCACACACAAGCATTATAAAATAATATGATATGCAGTATTTTTTTTTCTTGAATATCTGTTCCCTCGCCGAACCGCATACCAAGAAATTATTCAATGTTTTTCCTCGGGTTTCTTACATTACCCCCTTTCTTTATATGGACGAGCAATATTATTTTGCAGCAAGTCCCGTTTTGTGTGTGTGCGTGTATTTGATCAAATTTCAGTTGCACTATATATTGGTGGAATGCACTTTTAGTAAGATCTTCGACTTCGACAGAAAAGGGGGCCATGGACGAGTTGTTGTACTTTTTTTTGAAAATATACCAGATAAAATATCATGAAAGAATGCTTATTTACAATGCCTCTAGCCAGTCTTTCTGTGAAGGAAGTATAAACTATATTGTTTTGAAATACAAAATTATACCAATCACTTATTCAGAGAAAAAATAATAATGGCAATCGGTATAATACATGCATTATGATTATTCCATCACCGAGACACAATAAGACTTCAGAAAGTATGTTTTTCTTCCTTTTCTTTTCCTTTGCATTACGAATTAAATATGAAGAAGTACTCTCAAAGCGTTCTTTGTTGTAATGGTCGATGCCCAGACAGTGCTAGAAAAAAAAAAGTATTGCAATATTAATCAGACAAACAAATTTGTTACACTTTACACTGCGGCAAAACATTGTGTCCTGTTTTATCATTTGGGCCAAAGAGGGCGCCGTTTCATTTCTATCCCCACCATGAGCCTTTAATTTCACACCCATCTACGAAACTGACTACGAAAAAAAAAGGATGTCGAAAATCTACACTAATACTCGGACCTTGACTGCTATATTTGCCGTTCCAAAACAATGCTTCTATTTTCATATTTTTGGGAGAGAGTATAGATTTCTCACTTTATACAACATTGATGCCTTACGCACGCACCCAAGTCTAATCGCTATAGATGTAACTCTACTTGATCCGATGCTCTTTGCCGTAAATCCTCCCGCGCTTTGCCGCTCGCCGCACCAAAAACATCGGCATATTTCTCTCTCGCCTTTTAAAAAACTCGAAACTTCCAGTTGGAACTAAACGCTTTTGCTTTTTGGAGGAAGGAAAAACACGAGCACATACGCCAGTTTATCCTCCCAAGTTTGTTTAATTCACCATCCTTTCGTCTGTGCCCCCAATGCTGTATAAATAGAGGAACAACCCCGGGCTAAAAACAAACAAACGGTTGTATTTATATATCACCCGTTTCATATTGAAATTATTCACTACTTTTTTTGTCAAACGCACAGTTCAGGCTACAACCGCGCACGGACGTATTTGGACAGTGTGTAATAAAACTCGCAGAGTGTATACCTAAAATATTAATGATTCAATTACGTGTTGTTAGACTGAAGAGTCTGTCTCCCATATACGTCTATGGAGGCTATTATTGGTTGTGGTCAACGGATGCTATTTCTTATTATTACTACTAATAATTTTGATAGATTTGGGGGAATGAGGGTCAAAAAGGTTCATATATTTTACCCACATGATGTATATGCCCCCGTCCATTCCCTTTTAAAACATTAAACGGTGAATTAATACACGTACGTTAATTATCTACTGTTTAGGTATCGATTATTTATACAGAATTCTCAGAACGAATTTTGGATATTTTCCCAATATTCACACTATTTCACCTCGTTTATCTTTACATATTTATTCTGTGTATAGGCTGATTCTTTCCATCTGTTTTCTTTATTGTAGTTACCTATGTGTAAGTATACACGTTTCATTGTATAACTTCCCCATCAAATTATTTGTGGTGTGAATAATTTAACAATCTCATATTTTCGCAATTTTTTCTCATCTTATTGTCATTTTAATCAATCGATCGAGCCACTCATCCATCGATCTTCCACAATCTGAATTTTAGTTTTACATACAATATTTTACCCTAATATAATTTTTCTTTCGCACAGTCTATTTCTTTATTGAATCATACATCTATTCATCATCTTTAGTTATGTATTTATTGTTGATGCTGTGAAACGATTTCTATGATCAATTTCCGCAGATAGATATGCTCTCCCGTTTCAATTAATTTTTTATTTATTTTTTATTTTATTTATTTATTATTTTTTTTTTTTGGGGGGGGGGGGGTTTTAACCGTTAATTATGTCGTTATATCTGAAAGGTTATCTGGTTTCCGCGAACACATCAGCGTAGCACCAGCTCTCAGAGCTTGTGAGCATGATAATGCCACATCAATCGCACGGCATTGTGTTTCTTGACACACGAAAAACTTATGCATAACTCACCAACAAACAATCGTTGCCAGACAGACAGACAATCACACAGACAGTAAGCTAGTCAGTCACTCATAAAAGTTTAAAGTATCTGGTGCATCCAAATGACAATCTACGTTAGATTGCTGAAATAACCGACCAAACAATCCGATATGAAAATCCGACGGAACGGGAAGTCATTATTTTGTAGAGGGTTAAAAATATCATTTTGTAGAGAATATACGCGCCGACAATCGCGTAGTGCCATTTTGGCCCCTTTTCCTGTTACGTTTTGGTCCCACGAGGAGGAGGGGGGCAAAAACGTGAGGAAGGGGTGTTCTTTCTCCTTATTTCATGTATGTGTACTGGGTAGGGCCATGACCTTTGTTTACTGCAAACAATTTGATTCACGGTTAAATTTAGTCCGATAAATGTGACTCCACAACAAACTCGTTTTCGACGCATTTTGACATTGTACAAATAGACGACCAGTCCAACATGTCCAAAGTCAAAATTCGTCGAAGGTGTCAGTTGTGGGGTTAGATTTATCGGACTAGGTTAAATCGAGATGAAAATAATATGTTCGGTCCACGACTGGAAGAAAAGGTGAATAACGGTCAAAGGAGCTTTGTTTATATCGATTTTAAAACCCACTGGAGACTAAGTACGAGTTAACTCTTGTGGTGTTCTATGGAAAATGCGTGTAATAGTGAAATCAACTCGTCTCCAACGGGTTAAAACAAGATGAGTGTTAAACAGAATCACTCCTTAACTCGAAAATTTAGAGGAACAAAATAATTCAACTGAAAATTGTCACCCCAGGACTAATTTCGGGTGAACCCCCTCCAAAAAAAAGTACAGACGCAGATCATTTTTAGATGATGAAACATAGCTGATCCGACGGTCGGCAGACGGTCCACGCAGACTGGATAATAAATTGGTTTACGATTAAATCCTTTTGTTACGGCTCTCGTTAGGCCAGGATTTAGAGCGATGGAGTAAGTTATATTAATAGCGCAGCGAACTTGCAGGGTGACGATGGACTCATTCTGTTTTGTTCTAGTTTATTTCACAACTGTGTCCTCTGTTATTTTTCTACCTCCACGGTAATAACCCAGTGGTTTAAAAGGTTTGGTGTCCACGTATCTCTCTGCAAAAATTGAACAGTTTACCCCATAAAGGGTGACTTTAAAAAAAAACGAAGTAAAGAAGGAGTGAATTCAGATAAAATTTAGAGCGAAAATAGTGTTTTTCCTCCTTTTGGAGTTCACCCTAGGGACCACGTAAAAGTGAAATTCAACAGATTTTTCATTTCACTTCAAGAGACTAAGTTCACTAAAAATTCACCCTTTTTTAATATCCCATTTATTTAAAGACTGATCCATTTGACTATGTTTATACAAGGTATATAGGTCTACTGGTTTGCTGTAACAGCGAATTGTGTCAATATGAGAAAAATACTTGTATAATTCATTCGTTGTATTTCGGAAATAAGAAAATATGGCATAAATTGATTTTTTTTCTTCAAAACACACAATTAAGTTTTCTCCTCGTACGACCCCCCCCCCCTCCTCCTTCACCTCTCTCCTCGGGAAACCTTTAGTGATGGTGAATTACCCCCAACCTCCCCGCGGTTGCCCCCGCAAATGATGAGGTCCCCACGTAGTAATGTATGCGTGAAAGTGACGGACAATTGTCGAAGAGGCGTGAAACACGCCAAGACGGCACGAAAGAAGAAAATTCCAAGCTTCTTACAGCGATCAGGAGCAACCAGCCACCCGGTTCGCGTCCCAAATCCCTCACAATGCGAAATGAAAATTGTTTTAGCATCCGGAATCCAACACTCCTCACTCCCAGGCTCGGATTCCCAGGCTCCGCTTTCGTTACAAACTTACAATCATTCGAAATATATTAACAAAATTACTGCGCGATGAGTCGACGGGATCGGATCGAAGGACTGGTCAAAGAAGACTAGCCGCGTTATGTGTCCAAGAGCCAATTACGCGGTTCGTTAGCGAAATTTCCCAGGGTGCCAAGCGACACG
This sequence comes from Eucidaris tribuloides, assembly GCA_001188425.1. Taxonomy (NCBI): domain Eukaryota; kingdom Metazoa; phylum Echinodermata; class Echinoidea; order Cidaroida; family Cidaridae; genus Eucidaris; species Eucidaris tribuloides. Next base: position 46,263 of record JZLH01S0063466.1, on the reverse strand, counting down.
CCTCAAAGTTGATCAGAAATTTTATGCCATATTAACCCGACCGCTTTAGATTTCCCCATTGGATCAAGAAATTGTTCTATTTCATACAGACATATTTTTTTTGGCGAACTGTTTTCGATTTGTCATATTTGTCACAAGAACAAGAATCAGGCGAAGACGCACGAAGAAGAAGGAAAAAAATGGAACTTGAAGTTTTGAGCTGACGACTGTGACGGGATGAAAATGAAATGAACTACGTGAGCTTGTGACTTATTCTGCACAGAAATGAAATACCAATGAGCTACTGAAATACCAACAGTGTTACTTTCTAGGCTACCGTCTGGCACGCGGCTTTGCGTTCAGCCAACAATCGAAACATTAAACGGGTGACACCATCGTGAACTTCCCACATCGGCTATCACGTTTTCATCGCCAGCATATCTTTCAGGTCCCGGTGGTCATTTGGAAACCCAATCGTCACCGACTTAGATTTTGTAATTAGCACTACGAAATAGACTCTGTATACAAAGACAACCCTCGATCCACCATGAAAACCACTCGATCCTCACAACAAGCCAGCTACAACTATATTTCTAACAATATTCCCAAATCACTGAGCTGAAACACAACTACACGCGTTCCCCTCTAAAGCAATTGAGACTACATCTATTTCCCCGAGAAAGATATTTGTTTATTGTAATTATTACGTGACAGCTGCATATTTTCATCAAATGTGATAACCCCTTACTTAGGATTAGCAATGTGAATATGTTTGAGAGTTCGTTAAAGTTAAATAATTGAAGGACGGATATCTTAAACATAATACTGTTAAGTGTGTTAATCTTCGTTTTAAAGTTTATTTATAAACAACCAATATCTAAACCCATGAAAACAGTAGAAATTATCTAGCTCACCACTTGGATTGTTATATACCTATTTCTGCATGATTCTTCCCTTTAAGAGTTAGATTACAACGGCATGTCGTCATCAGACTTACCGTACTCTCTCGCCCCCATTTTCGCCAATCCCCAATAAAATACTTCTCGTAGACCCTCGCTGTCCCATTATTCCCCCAAAATCTCTTTAATCCCACGCTCTCGACTAACCCTGTTTCCTTCGAGCTGTTGCCGCGACATGTTCGCCTCTCGTCGTCTCTCATGCCGTTGCCAAGTATATTTCTAAATCACTGATATTACTATTTTTCGAAGCTCATGCCTGTCTTTACATTCGCGGTAAAGTTGTAAAGGACTCTCTCGCTTGTAGCTAGCCGCCAAGGTCGCTATCACTCACTCGCCGAGCGGGGATTGCTCTGGCGTCCGCGCCGGCGTTTGGACGCTATGCGTCCTGTGCCCGACGGCGCGGCGTGCATGTGGCGTACGGGGTGACCAGACTGCAAAATGACCGTGCGATTCTATACTTCCAATAGGTGTTGAGTTTTAAAGCAAGAGGGGGCACTAATGTGTGAAAATCTGCTCAAATTATATTACTGTTGATATCCATTTCTTGGAACAATACAATTTAATTTCAGACTGTTTAAAATTTACAACGAAAAATTAGCAAGTTTATTTGTGAACGCCCACCCAGCTTATGCTGCTGCGATGTGCGCTGTTGCAAAATGCAATCGACGCGAATTGTTATTATGTACTTCGCGGTTTGGGATATTGACTTGGTGAGCTATGCACGTATTGGACACATGTGCTCAAGCGATCATCTGGCAGGGCTTTAGTCTTCAAATTCCCCCCTCTTGTTCTTTTCTCGCCCTAGTCTTTGTACTGTCGAAGCGATGTGAAGTGCATTTTCCTCTGCTTCTGTCACGACCTTGAGAAATTCGTGCTATGATGAGCGATCAACGACAAAGCCTGCATACGTCTATCACAGAGCTTAGTT
>JZLH01S0063466.1:10100-22735 GCA_001188425.1 Eucidaris tribuloides | reverse complement strand
TACTACTACTACTACTACTACTACTACTACTACTACTACTACTACTACTACTGCTACTACTAGTACTACTACTACTACTACTACTACTACTACTACTACTACTACTGCTACTACTGCTACTACTATTATTACTTCTACTTAAATTAAATATATTTTTTCTTAAGTTTTGAGAATCATAATTGTTGTTTCAGACTGTTCAATGTTTTCTGTTTCCATTTCTAATTCCGTGAACTTTTATTCTGTCTCAAACACTATCATGTGTATTGTGTAAAAATTACAAACCACACTCTTTACAATATAATATAATAACATATTTGTATACATGTACGTTTTGATATTGATATTTTACCTATATCCTTGATGTATTTTGCCTGATATCAATTTGTTAATGTTTCAACTAATTGTCCATACTGTGTTATTTCTCTCATTGAGACACTACCAGAATGGATGTCAGGACCCTTGGTTTCAGTGATTAAGTTTGCCTTCTGTGCATCCAGGCAGTCTGGTAGTGTCTCAAGGAGATTAAATATACGTGGTATATACCGTATTGTATTTTCAAATATAATCATGTTAATTTTTTGTATGTTCATATTAAGCCGAATAAATAAATAAATTAAATTAAATAAATCATCTATTTTATCAATTTACCTTTTTCATTTCTTCTCGTGAATGTGGTCCTGTTTTCCCTCTTCCTTTTGCTGTCACCATCACATATTTCATCGTGGCTATATAGTCTATATTACATCTTACATCATAATTACATATCATCTCGAATATCGCATAACATCAACTAAGTATTTCATCGTCTCACCTTTTCCATTTCTTCTAACTGGTAACTCGTGAACGTGGTTCTGTTTCTCCTCTTCTTCCTCTTGCTGTCGCCATCGTTCTTGTCATCGTCTTTGGAGTCGCCCGGCGATTTGACGTCATCGTTTTTCCCGTTGGCGTTGTTGTTCGTCGAGTCCTGCTCGCTCTTGTGCAGCCCGCCCGGGTTGGTCGTCGAGGCGTCCATGCTCCTGTCAGCCACCGGGGACTCTCCGGCGGGCTTGGCCGTCGTGGTCGTGGCTCCGGACGGCGGACCCAGCGGCGTGGGGTTCGGCGTAGTCGGCGTGGTCAACGGAATCATGTCTTTGTTCTGATTGGGGTCTGCGGGGAAAGAAATAAATACGTCACAAACAGAAAGGTTAATTATTGATATCAATAAGACTGGAAATATGTAATGTAGCCTATTGTGGGTTACTTTGGCAAAATGAAGCAAGTGATAAATTACTCAAAATGTGAGTTATTGATGTTTTTGAAACATCCTACGCATACTATACCTTCTGGAAAAACTTGGAAGAGAAATAATCGTATTGAAAGATATTCAAAGTCAAAATGCAATGACTGCATTGATGACAAAGTAAATGGCAGTTACAAATTGATAAGACATGGCACTTTTGTCACTTCTTCTTTTTTGCCCAAGTATATATTAACGAATGTCATGTGATGGGTCTTGTATGTTTTGGTTGTAGGATATTATGAACGGTGATCAATGCAGTGTTGCAGGACATCGAAATGAGAACACCAGTGAGAAAGATGTATATGCTATCGGGTGAAATCAAGACACTGCAAGTGATTGATAGTGCTGAAGAAGGGATTCTTTGAAAAGTTTCCAAGTTTATCCCAATAGCGACATTCATTGGTGTTTATTGGTACCATTGTGACGTAGCGAATTTTGTTAGTACAATATCAAAAAGTTGCTATCAAGACTTTGAGCTGGTGCAAGGCATAAATCAAGAAACTTTTCTTCGTCACAGTGGCGCTAGAAGAACGCGAAATAGTGTTGACGAAGCGGGCTGCTGTTGAGACAGAAGTGGTTTTAAAGCGAAGCCTTTTGTGTGGTACTACGAAATAGGATTAAAGTAAATGCTGAAGAATAAATATGCAAAAATGTGAGAAAGTATATGAAGATGAAATCGAAGGATGAGAAGAACAAAAGAGTGATTTATAAAAGGAAAATGATCAGAGCAGAGTAATAAAAGCAGTGACCAGTCTATCACTTTGAAAACAATAAAGGAGAAGCAGATAACATAGAACAAAAAGTTCCAACATATGAATACAGGAATGGAAGAGATAAGCTTATAGCATCAAGTTTGAAACGAAAATATGGAAAAGGGCAGAATACTAGATGTAGGTTTACACAATTTTGATAAGTGCTATAAAAGAATGTACTGATTTTTTAAATTATTATTTTATGTTTGTGTCAACTTCAGGTTTTAATTTTGGGTGTAAGTACGCGGTCAAATTAATTTCAAACTTCCGTTTCAATTATTGAGAAACAATATACACCCATAAAACCAAGCTTAAAAGAATAACTCATGTTGATGTAAGTTCGCTGCACCCTTCCGTGAGCAACGACGTCGGACAGGATGGTGTGTTCTTCTCGTTGTTGTTTAACAGGAATGTGGTAGCAGCGAAATGTATTAAATTCTAATCGTTGGTCGGTGGCCAGAAACCGCAGCGATGTTACCATGGCAACGGGACATCGGATGTTAAAAGAAAAACGACGAAAAGGGAGAAGAAAAAAACCTCGATGCAGAATAAAGTCTCAATCGTGACCTTCGATTGGAGTAACAACTGTGATAATTTCGTCTAGTTGGTTGCCGAAAATATCGAATTAAAAACAACTCCTTAAAAATTATTAAAGGTAATATGTCAGTGACTTATGCCAAACACTCTCCAACAATCTGACCATGTGAGCAAACATTGGGAGCTGCGCATCGATAATTTTTTGTCAGGGTTGGTTGTTTTTCCTCTTTGATACGCGTGACACACGTGTCCTTTTGACCTTGCCGTTTGTTCCAAATTTATTTTGGAATATAAAACAGTATTTTTGGCGCGTTTTGAGCCCTTTTCATCGTTATGAATTATGCAGCGTTTCGGCGTTTCATTTCCAAAAAAGTTCGCCGTAACCATGAACAGACGTCTAACCAGTCAGCGAGTTAAAAATAATGACCAACTGTGAATACATGAAGAATTTAGAGGCTGCTGTTACAATATTACTAATAACTATAGATAATACGAAAATAGGTAGGCCCAAACATAGCACTGTAATCGATGTTTTAAGTTTATTTATTTTTTAACACTAGTTTAGAAGTTGTGTAAAAAGATAAAGGCAATGGATATCCAATTCTGCACACATAAAACAATGTTTCTGTAGTGCGTCATTATTAGCTTTAATAAAACAAATGTAAAACAAAAATAAAATGGGCAAGTAAATTGGAAGAACAAATCGTCGTATCGAACACATTTCCCTCAAACGGAAAACAAAGAAACCAAGGAAATACTAAAGTTAGAATACAAAACATGACAATATAATTATCAAATATATTAAATTACTGTTAATTCCTATCCTTAATACACATGTGTGTGTATGTACCACAGTTTGATTGAAATAGCAGTCTATTAACACAATTAATAGATTAAGACACATTCTGCTCTTATAGGCAATAAGGAATAAAATAACTCCATACTATAGGCCTACATTTTTCATTAATCATTCAAATACATAGGAACTTGTGTCGAAGTAAAAGCGAGAAATATTTCATCTATGAGCAGAGGAGGAGTTACATACGCCTGTGTAAGGATCTGTTAATTTCACGTCTCGTGGGCTGCGTCGTGTATTAAAATGTCCGGCTAGTTCTAAAAAACTTACCTACTCATAAAATGGAAAAGATTATTTAAATAATTATGCCACCCCCTCAAAAAATACATCCATCACACCTTGTAAGTCCAGCGAAATTACAGATTTGTACAAACGCTATCTAAAATTACACTGTCCAATGTATTTCTACCATAAATATATTATTCGTTGTATTAATACCACAAGTATATACCTTTTTTCTGGTGTAGTATATTTCAAATCGTGGGAGTGTGTTTCCAAATTTACAGTAAAGACTGTTACAGCCATAATAATCATTCTTTACTACCAATGATAACTCGGTGTGACCGTGCGCGTAATATACTGGGTTTTGAGTTTGGCTTTTTGATTGGCTGACCTTCAGATTTAAAGCAGCGTAGAATCCCTCCCAGTCGGCACTGCGGATTAAAGATCTAAATCTTGGCTCAAGAACAAATGGTCCCATGCAGTATACCCGGCCAAACCACCATCACTCAAAAAATGATATGTGGGGCGCGACTGGTTACCTTGTCAAAGATAATTCGGTGTTACGTAAACCCCGCAGCCATGTCAGACACAAAATGTCATCGCTGAGACCTGATGTTAGCGAGCCAAAAAAAAGTGATACATGTAGTATGTTGTCCTTTTGAAGTCAAAGTATAGTTTCGGTTGATCTGACAAATATTTCAACATTCATTCAAAAAGTATATCATTGTCCTTTTAAACATAAAACAACATCAAGCGACCAAAATGTTTATATTATCGTATCTAGGTTTTTTAATCGCCATTGCGCTGATATTAGTACTATAAAAATTATCTATGAAAAATGTAATTTTGAGTGATATCAAAGGTTTCAGAGCGAGTAATTTTCAGGGTATTGATTGATCATGCGTCTAAAAACACGATGAGACAAATTCATTTTCATCATTTACAAATACTATACATACTGCCTTTAATATACAGTACTACATAAATGATGTCATTTTGATGATAGCATGTCATAGACAAAAGTCGATGTGAATGTAATATTATTCATTGGGTAAGGCTTGAAAAAGTACATAAAACATTAAGAAAGAAGTACAAATCATAAAACATAAAATATACACAGTAAGGTTGTGCTATAAGCATTCATACTTTCTTCAGCTTTTTTAACACAATAACATTCTCAAATCTCGATGATGTGATGGTTGCATGTAAAATAATCTACACGTATAAATACAGCGATATCACGGACAATGTGATGAGATATCTCTCCTCTGCGTAACTTGTGAGAAACACACTGAAGAAACAATAATTCGTCATATAATATTACGAAAACCACTACTCTAAACACGCGACATCATGGTCATAATTGAATTTTGAAGCATAAACCCACTTGTTTCTCAATTAGCCCCATTTACCAGACTGTCGATCGCCCCTGACCTGTGCCAGCAGAAAGGCTGGTCAGTAATTAACCCCTTTGCGAGTATCTGGGTTACAGACAATAATTAAGTTTGTCATTGTGCATAAATATATTACCCCGAAGTCTCCGATTATATACGTATATTTATAATAATACTCACAAGATATCTTTTCTCGTTATGATAATCATAATGTGATCGATAAATTACAAACTGATTTGTAATAACAGTGTGCATAATTTTCACGTTGTGAATTGTACTCATTATGCAAAATTACCTTGTAGATATTTTTTATTTTATAACTGTAATTTGCTATAATTTCTAACCATTATGAAAAACTACTTTACAGATTGTTTTATAACATAGTGTGCAATAATTTCTAATCATTATGGAAAATACTTTACACATATATGTATTACTTTTTGTAACATAATTTGTTACGAATAATATTGCCATTTTTAAATCATGTTTGTGCCTGTATTGTTATTATCCCAAGTCTTTTGTTTAGTTTGTAAATAAAGCAACATTTTCATTGAATCTGCTTTTGCTTTATGAATACTTTGTACTAATACTTCCTAATCATTATGCTAAATATCTTTACAGATATATTGTTATTTTTTTTACATAATTTGTAATAGAAATCACTCTGTTGAAATAATGATTGTGCTTGTATTGTTTTTACTCCAAATGTTTCGATAATTTTGTAAATAGCAACATTTTCATTGAATCTGCGTTGGTTTGGGCAGGAAAAACATTTGAACTAAAAGTGTAGGCCTGTAAACAATTTAGATACTTTACTTCTTTAAAGTGCCCTCCATCAGACGACTATTGAGTAAATATTAACCCATAGATGGTTAATTTTCGTTACTTTCAGTGTGAAGTGTCCAATACTACCACACAGTTGAGTAAAATTATCCAAATACATAATATAAAATGGCCAAAAAAATGACCTCGGAGTTGGGCGGTCAATTTTGACTAGCAATTCGGTCAGAATATTCTGACCAATTTTAAAACCATGATTGTCATTACTAAATACTAAGAATGTACCGTGTATTTTTTGTTTGTATAGAATCAAACAAAATACCAGATATAGCATTAATGGAAAGGATTGAGTATACAAACGACGTTCACTGTTCACAGATAAAAACAAGTTATCAAAATTTCTTACATATTACAGACAGGTTAATAATAGGCTAATAAGGATATACAACGATTAATGCGTCGAGTTCAAAGATCTATTTCGCCGTTACGCGTTAATATAATAAATTTATACACATGAATGTTCACACATGACTCATTAATTATAAACAAAGTCTTAAGCAAATTAGGAATAATTAAAATATATATATTTACTGTCATCGTACTAGTATAGTGAGTAGGCTTGGGTATAAAGGTTTACAATATTTCATATTATATTTCATATTATTTATTCTCATTCCATTGTAAACATAATTACAAAATAAATTTTATATCTACACAAATAACATAAATACGAACATACATAGTACAATTTATATACACACACAAGAAAGGGGGTAACACATGCTATAACTATTTGGTGAAGTGGTATAATATTAAATATAAAACAATACAATGAATGAAGGAACTTATATTGAAGCATATAAACGCTTGTTAAAATTATAAGCCCTATTAACTGTTTGTTTATAACTGGACTATTCGGTTCCAATATTCATGTCTGCACTTCATGTTACAACTTACAAATCGTGCCTACATTGTGATAATACTACCATACCATAACTAGGTGAAAACACTGACACAACTTTTGTTTACTAAAAATGCTTACTGTCGGTAATAGCTTCTACTGCCACGGAGAGAATTATAGGGAGAAAGTTGTTCAAACGACCAGGCATATTTCAAAGTGTTAAATCCCTCGTACGTTTTCGACAAGTCTGCGGCAAATGAATTACGTGTAATACGAAATAGATCCACAACGCATTTGTAATAGACGTATGAGTATTAATGGCTTGTAGACGGGGGTTTCAACAGCGTGCAGTACAGGCATATGAATCATGTAATAGCAAGCTCGACTGAGGGGCCAAAAATAGCAGAAGATTGTTTTTACGATAGTTAGAAATGCGTAATATGGTGCTGTATTGAAATCTGCAATGCAATACGATATAGTGTATCACGTTGACTATAAAGTATTGATGTGAAAATATAGGTTGCTGCTGAAACTACTGAAAACTAGACACGACTGTGTATTGTATTCAGTATATGAAGAGACAAACCGTAACATAAGTTAAGGAATATAATATCAGAAACTTAAGTACTTGAAATTACACACTTACATGTAGCTAGGCACGGCATGGAGCGGTAGAAAATCATGTAAGATACCCAGGAATATGTAGACTTGAAGAGGCAACGAAAGGTACACGAACAGTTGTTTTAAAACTAGCGTTAATATTCTCTCTCAAGTACAGACGATATACATTCACAAGGATCCCCTACACGCAGCGGTGGGCGTGTGTGTGCGTGTATATCACAACGCGAGTGGCAAAAAGTTACGAAAAAAAAAGTTCGAATCGTCGAAGGAGCGCTTGTCTAAAGAGCAAACCGTCCGTCCGCGCTGGTGTAGCTTATAATGAGAATGCGTTGAGATACAGGCCGTACTAAGTTTTTATACCGAGCGCGCGACGTTCTATACGCCGGAGAGCTTCGTGCGGTGCGGCACACACAAACACACACACACGCTTAGCACACAAAGGGTTGGCTTTTCCCGTAGCACTATTTGAACAAGTGAAAGCATTCGCGGGTTAGGCCTATTGTACGGGGCGATGCATCACACACGCGCCGCCTCTATTGGCTACTCGACCGGTCAGGTGTGCGTTGCGGACAACCCCTTGATAGTAAACCGGGTACTCCTTTTTGACAAAATAGGAAGTATGACCGCCAAACTGACCTTTTAACCAGGGAGGAGGGCAGGAAGAAGAGCAATACAAGGGAGGGAAAGGGGGAACGAGAGTTTTTATGACATGGGCGGCATATATTTTGCTCGTTTACCTCTTGATGTCGTTTATGGTGATTAAGCCCTTCAAACTATAAAGGAATGCCGACAGTAAAGATTGGACGCACAGTCTTACTTGCAAAGCTCGCGTGGCCCACGGAGAGTTTTTACAGTTCTTAGAGTAAACAAACAAAAAACAAAGCCAGTGTTATAAACTTGCCAAAATAATGATAAAAATACAATGTATATTAAAAACATTCAAAATTGTTTATTCTAACACATTTTACTCTCTCAATTGGAGCCCAAGTATAGTAATTGGTCGATCAGACAATTTTGTCTTCAATTTTTTCACAAAGTATTCTATATTGTCACTTCAGACATCAGAAAGCATCACCAAACCTTTTGAAAATTGTGATGTATCAATTATCGGAGAACATCTAGCGGTATTTACATTACCTGTGGGAAATGTCAGGGGTCCCCCCCCCGACATTTTACATTCACAGTCATTTCTAAAATAGAAATTTTCAGAGCGAACAATTTTCAGGGCATTGATATATCATGTAGGTCTATCTATAACAAAATTGCAAGGAATTTCATTTTTTACAATTTAACGAAACTATACTTGGACTTATGGGGAGATATCACACATTATGATCAATTTGTATACTCTTATTTTTTTGGCTGATTTGTTGTTAATTCTTGGTTTCAATCAATTATACGTAAATTGAAATACTTTAAAGAGATAAAAGCTCAGTGGATTTGTATTTTTTTAATGAGTACAGCATAATTTTTTACATGATGACTACTGTATCTATATCAGATATTACAAAAATACATTGATGTGGTTAATTCTATAAAATGATATCCCATACTTTTTATCAAGGGTGATAAATTCACTTTTATTAATTAAAGGTAAAAGATCTTTTGTTTCCTGGTTAGCTTCTAGTCAACTTCACTCTTTATGTGGAGTGGAGTAAATTTCCTTAAATTTCTTCTTCTTTTTTAAAGTACAACAGGGCTTTATCCAGAAATCCGAATGATTTATGTACCACATTGGGGGTGAAATTCACTCAATTAGGAGTGGATATGATCTCCATAAGGAGTTACTCCGGATAAGACACGTAATTTACTCCATAAGGAGTGAAATTGATTCTATTCGGAATGAAATTGACTCCACAAGAAGTGAAATTTGCTCCATAAGGCATGAAATTGACTTCACAAGGGGTAACTTGATTCCATTAGGGGTGAAATTTACTCCACAAAGAGTGAAATTTCCTAGACATTCACTCGAAATTCAATTTTCACTCTGAAATCACTCGTTGTAGAGTGATCTTTCCACGCATCGTTTTATTTTAGAGGGATAATGACATATCTTTAATTACACTATCTTACCTAGCTTTGATTTATTTATATTTGGGTTTTTTTTGTGTTTTTTGCATGAAAACTTGGGAGTAATGGATTAACGTACCCTATTTCAATTACTGTGACGCGGAAAAACTCAATGTCACAGTCCAAGAAATATGACAATTTTCTATCCTCTTGCCAACATGATAAAGGCTGATTTGTTACCTCTCTGTCTAAACATCACTGTCTCTATACGTTTGTCGAGATTTATGTGTAACCATCCTCAAATTTTAGAAGAAAATAGTATCAGACGACGATCTTTAATTGTAAGACAAGCATACAGAATAGAGAAGAAAATATGACAAAAACACAAAAATGAAATATGCCACAACTATTAAAAAAAAAAGAAGTGGTCGACATCGTCGGTAAACCATTTAGTGCTTGTGTTTGCGGTATACATGGAGTAGAAAGTCAACGAGATTCGCTGATCGGGAAGAGAGAAAAAAACAAGGACAACCCAGCTTCTGTACACTTTTGTCACGTTTGTATTTAAATGTGACTTACATTATTTATCGTTACCCCCTCGTGTACTTTATTCCCCGTCATGATTTTTCATGTCTTACACAAGAATCTGCGAAGAAAATTACAGGTAAAAAATACTGAAGGGAAAGAAGAAGGGTGAAGAGAGAGAAAAAAAAAACAAGATTATCTGTAGAAGAAGTAGAAGCATGACTGAAATTGTATCTCGTGTTTGATGTTGCCAGCTTCACAGACGGGAATCCAAACATACCAGCTGGGGTAATTAATCGGGTCGTTTCATTTAAATTACTCTCCTAATGATTCCGACATCGCGTGGATTCCAATTAATCAATCAGACCTCTTGGTAAAACTATAGCCCGGGCAATAGTACAGGCATATACACGTCAGTCTCCGTACGTCACTATACCGCTAAACAAAACAACTTGAAAGAGTCTAAGCTTTAATTTGTCTGCGAAAGATGTAATGTCGAGACGAGACCATTTTTGAGAATAGGGAGTAATAGTTTTCAACTTTTTGATGTTTATATTGTTACAAACAAACGATACAAAGAAGAAGGGAGGGGGAAGAGGAGGGGAGGAGGGGAAGAGAAGAAGAAAAAGAAGAAGAAGAAGAAGAAGAAGGAGAAGAAGAAGAAGAAGAAGAAGAAGAAGAAGAAGAAGAACAAGAACAAGAAGAACAAGAAGAAGGAGAAGAAGGAGAAGAAGAAGAAGAAGAAGAAGAACAAGAACAAGAACAAGAAGAAGAAGAAGAACAAGAAGAACAAGAAGAACAACAAGAAGAAGAAGAAGAAGAAGAAGAACAAGGAGAAGAGTAAAAGGAGGAGGAGGAGGAAGAAGAAGAGGAAACAAATAAAAAAGAAAAAAACAGTCAAGAGTCATCATTAAACCATTGACCCCTCAGTAGTAGGATCCATGATTAAACAACTAAGCTGATATCACTTAGGACGACTTTTATCATTCATCTTTCTCAGTTCTTCTTACAGGAAAATACTGAAGACATAAAGCTTTTTCACGTAAATTAAAACAACATTTAGCATGACTCAAAATATATATTCAAGTTTATATAAAGAGAGTAAACCACTTCCCAAAGATGTAATCCGTGCTACTGGTTGTAGAGCTTTAAAAATGTATTTAATGATCAGAATTCAAAGTTTTAAGTTTTTGAGGCATGCTTTCATTTTTCCTTGTTGAACAATTTTCTGTACCTCTTTGATCAGAAGGTTTCACCACAAGTTATGCTGAAAGATGATGATTTAGAAGGCACAATTAGTATATAACAGCATATAGGGGTGAAGCAAATTTGTCCTGAAATGCCCACTCCCTCCCATTACGACTACTTCGTGTAACATATGGAGGTTTCCCTATACCCCTTATATTACTGGTCAACTACCCATGCAGGACCAGCACCTCAGGTTAAGTATACCATTTCGAATAACTGTAACGTCACAATAGGGTCCGCACGGTAATTAGCACCTAGGAAAACTAACCCGGACAATACTGCCCCATGGTTAAATACTACAGGTAATTGTCCAGATCGTAATATGTGAATATCAGAAAAGGGTTTGTGGGTTTTGCCGTAAAAACGACGATGGTTTGGTTGCAAAATGTATTTGCTATTGACAGCTGCAGTAGACATTCTTATCAAAATGTGCAAATCAATAACTTAAACTTGAAATATAAATTGTGGAATAACACATATGTATTTGACAAATCCGTCAACTTGATAAATTAGAGCACCCAGTTAGATTGATCCTACAGAATATGATTAATATCGGTTGGTATGAGACTCTTAAAACTACCAAGCAAACACTGTTATTTGCAATATTTACACCTGTTTTGAAACTGTTTTATTTCTTTGAAAAGGGTGACGTTCAACGGTAAAACACGACGCAGAAAAAACGGTTTAATATCAGTCAAACCATCTGAACGTCAGACTTCAATCTCGTCAAAAGTGTGTCAAATATTCCACCAATACGATCAGCTGCGTGTAGAGTACATGCAAATCCCGTTTGCGTGACAACCTTACCGAAGTCCGAATGGACCCAATGACATTCCCTTCCAGAAGTGAAAACATTAAACGTGGAAAGGCATTCAATTGTATAATTCTCCACCACGACATCGAAATGTTCAACCGATAGCGGGACCCTTTTTTTTTCTCTCTCTCTCTACCTTTCTTGGAATTATTTATGAGTCAAAAAATAAAAGGATATAAGCGTGCTGGCGAACATGCATGACTCCAGACCAGGTTGATGGTGTTTGGTCCCCTACATCTGCCAAAATAGTTATTGTTCCATCTGACGAGTAAATCGATGTGACAAAGGAAGATCTCCTTGTCTCATCTTGTTAAACATCCCCGAACCACGAGTCAAAAGCGGGTGTAAGTTCATGATGTACACCATCTTTCTCACAGGGTTGTTTCTCAGTGCATGGTAAGCTCGATTTCTTTCACTATTTATCATTCTCTCTGTGTTTGACTGTTTTTCATGCATTGATTTGAACTACAAACACAAGATTGTCAAATTTAACCCCAAATGGTGCCATCTAGTTTAGCTACCAGGCTTGATTATGAATTTCAGTGATCACCAAAAATTGCTTAAAATCAACATCTTTTGAGATTTGTTTGGCAGCCAAAACCCTTTTGTTTCTTTAACGTAAGTTAATGGAGAACTTCACATTGGTTCAAAGTATGCGTTGTGCTCGGACGGATATGTTTACTGTCTTTAAACAAA
>JZLH01S0063448.1:0-18075 GCA_001188425.1 Eucidaris tribuloides | reverse complement strand
AAAAACTAGAAACGTCAGATGACGTATGCGCTCATGGACGCATTCGCAACATCATAGACACGGAAAATTCCATGTGGTACAATTTTATAGCTGGTGAAAAAGATTAAATTGATTGTCACCGGAAGGAACAATGAATATAAAAAATGTCGGTGAGAAAGAAATAGTTTTCATGCCCTGGAAGGGACATGAAAAAAAATAATAATATAAAAAAAGATAATAATAACTACAGTGAATTATATAATGATTGGGATCCCCAGATCCTTTCCGGGGCTGCCATCACTGATTTTTTTGGTTGGAAAACAGCATTTGAAGCTGAACCAAAGTTAATAGGGTGACTTGATAATGAATAAGAACTGAAATAAATTTGTTATGTTTTGATAACATTTGCCATAAATTACCATAATTAATTAATGGAGGCAACAGTTAAAAAATTCCTGGGGTAGAGGTTTAGTGTAACCATTGAGCTGCTACCAGATAAAGCAAACTAAATCAAAATCTGTTGAGAAATGAATGAGAAGAAGCAGATTTATTATGCCTCCGCAACGAAGTTGGCCGAGAGGCATCATGTTTTCGGGTTGTCCGCGTGCCGTCCGTCCGCTCGTACGTCGTCCTTTCCTCCGGTCTCCGTCCCGTTACTGATCTATGTTACTCCTGGCGAGCCGTAACTTGAGAACCCCCGGATCGGATTTTGGATGTAATGGGACAAGTATGTATTATAGAGCCACCAATGAACTGATTAGATTTGTGGAGCTGATGAAAGGTCAAAGGTCACAGGAACCTACACGACTTGTGGGGCCCTTTTATAAGGTAAATCGTTTTTCTGAGCCTTATTTTCAAGGGGCTCGTAGCCCCCAAAAATCTCAGTTCATTGGTGCCTCATAATCACTTACCCTAATTACATGAACGATGCGAGCGATAACTTGTTGAAATGGCCGGGGCCGATGCGTCAATGTAGAAGTTAGGTGAAGTAAATGTATTGATAGAGGCACCAATGAACTGAATTAGATTATGGCTGAAGAGGTGCATATGGAGGTCAGAGGAATTTCCGTGACGCCATGGCACGCTATAATGGCCGTAAGGCAACTGTTTTGATCTTGGGAGGGCATGCGTATACAAGTTACTGCATTGCAGTCTAGGTAACGAGCTCGATGAATCAAGAACCTATAGCTTGGTAATCGTCTGAACTGTGAGGGTGACCATCACAGTAGAGAGGTATAGACATTTCATAATGCATGAAAGGAGAAAGTGCCACCATGAACGATTAGATCGTCAAAGCCAATCAGAGGCTAATGGAGGGACCATGGAGTGACCTACAAAAGTCGAGAGACAGCTTATCACTAACCCAGTTCACTGCGCCCTTAAATATGTCTGATTAGAGCATCGAGTTATCGAGCGATACAGTCTATAGGTGGCTTGAGAGGACTGGGTCGGATTGTGTCAATTGTATACATTGGAGTAGAAGCTAGTGGTATTATCCATGGACGACCTATCGAACTGTATTAACGATTCTATAGAGATCGCGATGTAAGGGCAAAGGAAGCGGTTACTGGGCGCTTAAATATGGTCTGATTTGAGCTAGGCGGAGCCCGGGTTCTCAAGTTATCCGCGGCGAATAAACGAGTGAGTCAGCACACCGAGCCCACGGACGTGTACTGAGCTAAGTAGGCACAAGGTATCTGGTACTAGGAGAACCTACCATGAACTGATCTGTGAGGATGGTATGTGGGCTCAAACACGTCAAGAAGGAGATCACGAGGATTGCACCCCGGGCCTAAATAATGTCATACTGATTTCGGGGTGCTTGCGTCGTGAACGCGCGAATTAAAAAATCACGCTGTCTAGTAGCGCTCTGTTGGTATTCAGTTCCTATGTAGACATGGTGCAAGCTATGAATTATATATGATGGGCACCTAAATTGTAACTGATTAGAGATTTTGGCTGGAAACGTTCCAAAGTGTTCAAATGGTCACCTGGTAGAGCTAAGCTTGTACACTCCTATAACATTACTGTCTGACTTTACGCGCTTCGTTAACGCGCATAACTGTGAAAGAGCTTGGTTAATGTCGATTGAGTTGAAATGCTTGGGTGAAGTATTTATTATAAGGCCCAATAAACTGAATTAGATTTTGGAGCTGAAGGTCACCGAGCCTAAATATGTCTGATTTGGCTCGTCTACCATGATAACTTGAGACGGCCTGTCAGATTTTTAATGTATTTGGTGAAGTATTATTATGAGGCACCAATAAACTGATTAGATTTTGAGCTCGACAGGTTCATAAAGGTCAACCGGGTCCTTAAATAATGTTGAATTTGGGCTCATGACTGTGAATCTTGAGTAATTGGACTTATTCACGATTTTGATGTTATACTGGAGTGAGAAGTAACCAATTGATATTAGGCATCCAATTTACTTGATCGATTTTGTGAGTTGCCAAAGGTCAGAGGTCCATAAGGTACACAAGGCCTGAACACCATGTCGGAATTCGACGACAATCATTGAGTCTCAGGGTGGCGGGGGGGAGGGCGGGGGTGGATCAGTACCTGGGAGGGGGGGGGGTGTGTCGAGGGAGGGGGCGACGCTGTGTGAGAGAGGGGGGTGGGGGGCGGGTGGGGGGGGGCGCGGAGGGGGGAGCAGAGGCGAGGGAGGAGAGGGGGGGGGAGTGAGGGTGGGAGGGGAGCGGGGGGGATCAATTCTAAGAACTGGGCTTGAATTGGAATTTAGCGTGGAGACTTGGACAAGTGGTACTGGCTTATCCGTCAGTTCGGATCTAATCGCTGAGGTGGCTATGCTAGCCATAATTGGTATAAAACATTTGAATGCGTTTGTCATAATATATACAAATTATAGTTGGATTGGGATTCTTGCTGTGATACTGCTGTGAGGATTAATCCTTTTTCTATCACGATCTTGGTCGCGCACTGTCGAACTGCTCACGGGCCTGGATTTTAAATATTTATATTTATTGTGATTTTTGAATGATATCATTTGCAACTAAAATTGTATAGCATTATATTTTGAGTAATTTTAATTTTAAGTTCGACGTTAATATCTTCCACAATTTTGTGTAGAAGTCTCTGACAGCCCGCCAAGCCTAGTCCCTATCAGGAGGCAACACCACCAAAACAGAATGAAAATCCGTCAGAAATGTGAAGAGAAGACGCAATTTTCAGATTTATTTTGTAATTAAATTTTCGTTCATTCAAAACGTTGACCATAATGTAATTTAATCGAAGTTAATTAAATTTCAAAACTTCTGTGTAGAAGTTTAATGTGCATAACTCAGCCCTACCAAAAAAAGTAATCACAATTAAAAATTTTGGTTGAGAAAATGCCAGAGAAGAACGCATTTATTCGCTGATTCTCGACAAAATTTGCATAATATTGAAGGATATATTGATTAATTTCAAAATCTGGTTTGAGTATGCATGAATGTCTTGAGAAGCCCACGCTTGAAGCCTACTCCAGAATCACACAACATATCAGGAATGCAACAAGCGAGTTGCCAAGAAATCGCTTAGAGAAGAGAGGGCATCTTTTGTTATTTTGGAATTAATGTTGTCATAAAATTTACATATTCTTATTAATTACCCGTTGTGACTAGTAGCCGGTATTAACGTCGTCAGGGTTATATCTGATTAAACAAGCAGTGACAGAGTTTTAATGGCGTTTCAACGGCAGAGCGGAAACAGACAGGCACTGTCGTGACATTGAGATTTTCACCTTTTTATAATTCGCACATCACAGATAAATGAAATACAGTTATGTTAATCGAAACCTGCAATACATTCAAAGTTTAATGAAGCTGTTTGTGGTGTATTTTTATCAAGGAGTAACAGAGGAACTAGAAGGAGATGGACAAAAAGTTATTAAAGTCGCAAAATTCGCGGCAGATGACATTTGGTATATCAAAATTATTTTCGGTATTCTGTAACATAATCGGGGATTGCTTATAGCTATGGTTA
Source organism: Eucidaris tribuloides (assembly GCA_001188425.1). NCBI lineage: Eukaryota > Metazoa > Echinodermata > Echinoidea > Cidaroida > Cidaridae > Eucidaris > Eucidaris tribuloides. Next base: position 14,112 of record JZLH01S0063448.1, on the reverse strand, counting down.
ATGGATGTGTATGGCTTTGGGGGTAAGAAGCGGCTCAAAAATACACAGGCAGTCAAGATTGACATGTCCTCAGCTGATCTTATTAGCATAAAAACGCCAACCCTCATGCATAATAATGCTTTATGCACACAAGATGCAATACGGATCAGGTAACTGGGTCAGTTACACCACAATATTGTATATTATTGGTCAAATTTTTGCATTCTCTGTATTTTGCTTATACGTTTACTATATTATTTACTGATTTCTCAGCAAGTTATTCTTTTACCTGTAGTTACGTATAACATGAAACGGAATTTTGGCGTCAAGGCAGAAGTGATATGTTGCAGTATCCGACTTTTAACTTTTGTCCGACTCATATTTATATTTTTAGCGAATGACCCTGACCATTATAACCTATCCACGACATTTAACTGGGAAAATCATTAAACTCATTCGCATCGATGATATGTCGAACATTCGATGTATTGATGAATATTCATCTGAGCTCTAAAGAGAACAACTGTAAGAGGAGGCGTCATCAGTAGTGTTCTAGAGGATAGGCCAACATAACATGGTTGTAAAGATACCACTGTGATCTATATCATTCAGTCATTATTAAATTCTTCAACGACGCGGCGAACACATAGAGACAAGTGCTTTTTTTAGAATTACTAATAACATGATGAAGGGTAGACTTGATAAACAAACAACGTAAACAGGGAACCTTCGAAATATTGTCGGTTGGCTATGATATTGATGAGGTTATATTGCACAACCTGAAGGAAATTTAAATGTCGCAAAGTTGGTTTTTTCCTTTCTTTACAATTGGCAATCAGGAAATGAATAAACGAACAAAAAACCAAATTAATGTTGACACCAGATTTGTCGATTGTTATTGATAGTATCGTTCTTTAGGCCATGCGGGAGGGATCTTGTTATCCCCCTCCCGATGAGGTGTGTCTGATAATTATTTCACCACATATTCAAAACATCATTATGAGGTAATCTCCCAATTCTGTGATGGTTGTAAGAAAGGTATCATTTCTTGTACTGTGATCATTTGAGGATTTAAGACATTTGTGTTTTAATTGGTCGGAAGGTCTAAAATATTATTTTTCGCGAGTGCGGTGGTTATTTGTGCGCTAACACCGGCCGAGGGTAGCCTATTAAACCTGGCTTTGTCTCAGATTATTTTGACAATATCAGTTTGTTAATTCTTCTAATGGATTCAGTCGTTTATTACCCTGTGGGCGGATGGCCGGTCGCGATCGAGTTTTTAAACCACACAGTATTAGATTTTTTGATGGTTATACGTATTAATATTTAGTCTTATGGTATTTGTTATTATTTACCAATTTGGTTCATGTATCTTAGGAGAACTGTGTTGGTTTCTTGATGACCGTTTTGTTTAAAACATGTAAATACATAGAGGGGGGAGTGAGACAAAGCTCAATCAGGGTGTTTAAATAATTAATTTCGCTGCGTTTCCAAGAAATGTGAATATTTCCCCGCCTCCCCTCTTCTGCTTCTGAAAAAACTGCCAATTCTCTGACTATCCAAAATCCCCGACCGCGGATGGGACAGAGGCATTCGAGCAATATAACTTCATTAGCTGAGTGAAAGGTTCATGATTTCCTGGGGTCGTGGCAGGCAGTCAGCTCGAAAGCTGTCCATACATGGATTCTGATCAGCAGTGTCCGCAAGTGTCTAGTGTTATGGCAGAAGGTGCCAGCATTTATAGTTACCATATCGAGTGCCTTAACAGTTAAATGGATTTTCCGTCTAATTTCAGAAGTATTGCCTTAGTGATATTTGCAACTTATAGCGACAGAAGGTAAAAATATATTACACTATTTTCAAGGAATACAAAGCCCGGGGGCAAGCTCCGCTGATCTCGCAAAGCTCTTTTGGGCCATAGAAAAAATATCAGTTACAGTATATGTTTGGGCCTTAAGTATACGACTTAGGACCACGTAGCGATGAACCAGTTGGAAACTTTGCATCGCCTTGCCATATGGATGAGTTTGCCAAGTAATTTACTCCTTTTTATAAAACATAGGTGATACTAGGACACTTGAGCTAATTTACATTGAGTCACTATATGACACTACCCTCAAGTTATATAATGGGGCCAAACAACAAAGAAGAACTTGCATAGGTATATTCTATCTTGACTTCATTGACCTTGACCACATTTACTTTGACCCAAAGGGGGGGGAAAGTTGAGATAAAGTGAGAGATAAAAATAAATAAAAAAATGAGTTAAGGAAAAAAAGAGCAGCCTAATACGGCATGACTATACGGTGTCTAAAGTTATAAGCGGCACTAGTCATGGCACCCCACATGACTTTATCGACATTTGCACACGACCAGATTCAAAAATACGCCATTGTATTTATTTAATTGAACGATGGTTCAGAACAATCAAGCCCATCTCTAGCACATTCCCTCGTATTGTTGTTTTGCTATTTATGTGCCCGCTTCTCGCTCCTCCTTTCTTGTTTATTGTGTCACTTCAGTATCATTTATCAATGCTTCCCTAAAGATGGAAATTATACATTATAGTTTCACCTATGAGCTTATTCACACTATCCATATTTCGGGTTTTAATAATCTTAGTGGTAAGGACAAGTAACATTAGTTGCCTTCATGTGGGAGTTCGGTCTCTTACAATCATTATGCCCCCTAATGCTCGCAGTGGTGCTGGGTCAGTAATACCAGTGTTGTCACATTATTTGCCAAAGACTAGAATCTACTTATTTTTTCTTCCTCAGCGGGTTCCAAAGAATTCATCAGGTTGGTTAAACATCACTTGAATTTGTGGTTTTCCTGAGGCAATTAAAGGGTATGATTATTTCCTTTGGTCTTTCCTCCGTTAGGGTGAAACGGGGGCCTACCCTGCGCTGCATAGACATAAATTAGCACAATATATAGGATCTCCCAGACAAACGGCTGAATAAAACATTTTCGTGTATCTAGAGAAGAAGATTTTTCTTCTGTAATTTCTCTCTCATTATCCCTCAGTTTAATCTTTTGTTGTTCCTTTAGGGTACTGCGCTCCAGGACCCTAGGGGCCAGGTTACTATTCTTGATGTTGAAACCCTTTGAGCCCACACCCCAAAAGATCAAATTCCTCAGTCAGGGCTCAATACAACATACAATCTATAAGCATTGTAATAAATTATACAGAATGTGAACGTCTAGTAGTTTGTTGAAAAAATATGATCATGTACTGCATCTGGATCAACTGAGGTAAGCACAAATTTTCGGGTGTTAACCAGAACGAACAACTTCGATGACTGAGACCGAATACATAAGAACAGAAATAAGAGCGTCCATTCGTCAATTATCGCCCATCTTTCGAGACCTATTGGACTTATAGGATGAGCTATATATAGAGCAAAGTTAGATTCAAATAGTGAAGAAGATCATAGTCAGAGCTGACTTTAAGGCCTTGTCTGCCAGAACCATATGCTACGCTGCCTGTTGCTGAACAAGTTGGTAAATTTCGGTCCAATTGCTTCGGAAATATTCCTGCAAGGCCTGCTGACTACTGCGTAATGAGTCAATGAATTTGAATATCAGTTCAAGCATTCTACCCTAAACTAGCCTGGCCAAATTCCATTCTGACGTCACTAGCTGGTCTATATGCGGATTCACGCCGATCAAAAAAGCTGTCTCGACGACTGCCGTATTCTTCGGGTATACCCTATTGTAGCCGAATTTCTGAAGTTATGCCCAGAAAAAATCTAGGGTCAGAGTTTAAACAAATCAAAGGGACACTTCGAGTTATAACCAACGGTCAAGCTTTCTGAATATGGTTTATTCAGGGTTGCAAGAACTGGTAGCAGGATCTTCCAGGGGAGTCAAGTCTTATTTTGAGCAAACAACGCGTGCCTCTTCGAGCCAGAGTGCGTGCGTTGGTGGTCTATGCAATTTAGGCCCCAAGCCAAGACTGGAAGGAGCCATCAAATCATTGTGTACATCTAGAATTGACACACTGCGTTGGCCTGACCTCACAGAGCCATCCTCTTCATGTCTGGCGTGCCCTTGAGCTGGAGCGCATCGCCTTTAGCGAGTCGTGAACTTCGCAACCGCTTGCACTTGAACGCAGGTGTGGAATGTTTGACTGGTAACTTGAGATGTGGCTTGTTGGCCGGGCGAGTCAACGAGCTGCACTGTATGGGCTTTATTCCTGTGGATATCCAATGAACGAAACATGTTGTCAAAAGAAGTCCAGTTATCATATTCCCGGTAATCAGAAGCTATGTATTGATGGCGACAGAGGATAACTTTTATGTAGTGTGTACGGGAGCTTGTTAAATTGAGTAACTCCTCTGGTTACACTTGATAAAATTGTTCATGTTCAATGGCAGATTTCAGCTTCTGATTCTGAATTCTTCACTGTTTGCTAGGAGGTCACATTTTGTTACTGTGAAAATAGAAACTCATAAATATGGTGCAGATGCAATTAATTCTGGACATTGCTGGATCAATATCGTTACGCAACCAAGATAATGCAAAATATCCATGGTAATGATAAAGGTAATGGTGTATAAGTGAAGTCTCCTTCAAAAATTAAAACATATTTAAATGCCCTGCATGGCAAAGTAGATTATAGAAATTGTGGAATATATCGCTACAAGATCCAAATAGTATGATTTTATATTTGTATTATGGTTATAAGATTTGCGACTATGCTCAGCGTGACCGGATGGGTAGAATCAGGTAACAATGGTCGTGTCTTAGTGCTGCTGCAGTTATAATTGAGATCTTTGTCGCAAACTCTGGATGAACTATATTCAATTGGAGCGCCTAAAGAAATGACAGCTGGCACATCTTTACTTTCATACTGTGAACACCGATTAATTGCCAGGCCCAATGGGCCAAAATTCTCTTATGTGATTTATGTGCAATTGTGCAGTTTCCCTTGTTAAATTCTTAAGTAACTTGCCAATTAGGGATTCGCATCGAACTAATTTTGACATATCACTAAATAAACGATTTCATCTTCACTATCAGGCATCCTAATAAAATTTCCACGGCCCCGCGGTTAAACCATTGCAGAAAGGAATAGAGGACTGGAATCATACTTGGATTCATGTGTGAGGTAAAATCAAAAAGATCGATAAGCCTTTCACGTACAGCTATTTAGGTATCGCCTTTTGCTTTAGAAACCAATTGGCTTGATGTACGTACACTATGTTCCTGGCGCCAGCCCCGTTCAGGCCGTGACAAAACTATGAACGAGACACGACGGGAGGACGGGCTGGGCAACTGACAGTCTGTGTTGCGTGGTGCCGGCCAGATTTTATTAACTGTCCAAAAAATTGCCACGGTAGTCAGGTGAGATGAAACTAGAGGCGTAGGAAAACGGGGGAACGCATAAAATTGAAAATGTTATGGCCGTAACATGGAAGGATGATCTGTCAGTGATTTTCTGCGTAGTCGTCAGTCACGCTAACCGTTATGTCCAGGGTGGCCTAAAGTGGTTGGTGCGCGGAAATAAGGTAAACGCGGCGAATTAGAATGACTTCTGATCACACACTGATGTTCAGATTCCTGAATTTTGATTTCAATTAGTTATCTATCAACACCTTTAATTTCTCATTCTGTAAATCCCCACAAAATATCATCTGAATTTGTTTATCAATGTTTCACCATTGGTCACATGACCAAATTTCTCAGCTTTTTTTGTTTTTTATTAAATCAATTATTTTTAAAATCATAGACTGCAATTAATATTCAATCACTTGATTATTAAATCTGACAACTTAATGAGAAAAATAACAAAAGACTTCGTTAAGGGTAGTGATGATTGGTAGAAGTAAAAAAGCTAAAATGATGAGTTAACTAATATACACTGGATAGAGTGTTATATTCAGGCAGGGAAGATTTTATTAAATGGTTTACTGAGGAGAAACAAGCATTAATTTACGGTATGAATAATTCTGTGGGCCCTGAGTATAAATCATCCATTGAAAGCTAACACAAAATCATGGTCAAGCATTTAGATAATAATGTACAACAAACAAAGAGAAAATGATAACTGTGAAATTTAACAGCAGAACTTCATATATGATTCTGGAAAGCACGTGGTCCATCATAATGATTGATAATCATTGAAATTCTAAATAATGACCAAATCTTGAAATTTTACAGGCACGTCCTTCTTAACCCGTTACTTACGGGAACCGGATGGGTCCTGTGCAAAGTCTATGGGGATTTACATAATCTCGTAGTCAACGGGTTAAGTCACCCGAGGGCATTTATAATATTTTGTTGTGCTACTGGAGGGGTGCAAAAGAGATTCTGTGCATTTAAGTATTATTCCAAGCTATTTCACCCCATGGCATCACATTCTGGTGACAGTTGCCCTGGTAACAATATCTCAGAGGAAAGGTTAGGGTTAGGGCTAGGACTGAAGTTATGGCTAGAGTGTATCAAATAATCGCCAGAGCATCAGTTGCCGGAGCAAATGTCATACACCCATCAGGCCATCACATCACATTATGCACAACACTACTTCCAAGTCGATACCTCTTCTCCCAGCTGACTCACTATCACCAATGTCCCTTCACCCTCATCTACCGCATCCTCCTGGATAATGGTCTCCTCCGGAGTGGTGCCGATTTCAACTTCAGTCATCTGTTCAAAGGAGAATAATACGTATTGTACACATTATGTTCCTGTTTGACTCAAGAACAAAATATGTCTTATCCAAACAGTATTTAATTAATGCAGGCCCAGTATCACTTAATAAACTACAAGTAGGCCTACAGTGAAACCTGTCTATAGTGACCACTCATGAAACAAAATATGTGGCCTTTTTAAAAACGTTTGTTTCCAGGCAATCTTTTCACTGGCCAGTATATATTGGCCACTACAGAGAGGTGGCCACTAAGACAGATTCGTACAGATCATGTTCCTGTTCAACTCAAGAAAATAATGTCTCATTAAAACAATATCATGTCTGGCCCCGTATCAATTAAGTCTTAACGTGCCACGGAAATTTGAACTCTAAGTACATTGTCTGTATTATGTGGTGCATATTTACGACTTTGGCACGTTAAGAGTTAATAAACTAATATGTTACTTCCTGTTCATATTACATTGATATCAAATAATATGAATGAAAGATCACAGATTGGAATATGAATCTGTGTATTTGAATGTCATAGATAAATTTAAACTTCTACTAAATGCTCTGAAAATATGTTTTGTCTTTAACAGGGTTATAGCTAGAAAGATTTCTGTGCCGGCTGTAGGAAGGAATTATGCAAGCGGAGCGAGCAAAGCGAGCGTAGCGCTCCTTAGTCTCCACATAGAAAAAAGGCATTTGAAAGCATTTATTTTACAAAATACATCTTACGCTGAAATGCAATGATGTTTAAAGCTCCAAATACACAATTATTTAGAGATTTAAAACATTTATGGTCATTTTAAAGCGTTTCTGTGCTGGTCGGAGCTCTAATAAATTCAGCTCAGTGCCGGTCGGATTTAGTTTGTGCCGGCTACTACCAACCGGCGCCGACCGCCGTAGCTATAACCCTGGTCTTTAATCCAAAATATTTTGACAATACAACAGTTCTGCTAAAACTTCTCTTCTAATTGACTATTCAACATTAATTTAACCCTTTGGGGACCATGGGCTCGTACAGAAGTGCAGTATATCTAACACACAGAAACATCTTCTTTATTTATACAGGTCATAACATATACTTCAGGGATTGTATACTTACAATTCCAGAGCAGAAAACTGTAAATTTCCATGACCGTTTTTTGCATTTTAAAACATGTAAATTCACATTATCGTAATACTAACAAAGCTCCCAATCAGGGGTCAGTTTAAATAAATTATTTCCCCTGACTTTCCAGAAGAGTTTGATGAATTCCCCGACCTCCCCTCACATTCTGCTTCTGAAAAAAGCATCTCCAAATTCTCTGACTTTCCAGAAATCCCCGACCCGGATTGGGACAGAGCCATTCGTAAGCAATATAACCTTCATAGCTTGAGTGAAAAGGTTAACATATTTCCTGGGGTTCTGTGGCAGGCAGTCATCTCTGAATGTGCCATACAGTGGGCTTCTGTACAAGCCTGTCGTCCGCAAGGTGTTCATATTGGTTATCTGGCAGAAGGGCCCTAGCATATGTTCCCAGTAGAAGGGCCTTAACAGTAAAATTCCTCTAATTTGAGAAGTATTGCCTTATTTGATATTTGCACTTAATAGACTGACAGAAGGGTAAAAAAATATTACACTATTTCCATTTCAAGTGAAACAAGAGCCCCGGGGGGCACGACGCTCACCTGAGGTCTCGCAAACTCTTTATGGTGCCCATAGAAAAAATATCAGTTACATATAGTTTTGGCCCTTAGAACCTGATACAGACTAGGCACCAACGTAGCCAGATGAACCAGTTGGAAAACTTTGCATCGCCTTGCCATATGGCTGATTTTGCCAAGTTAAATTCTAACATCCATTTTTATAAAAACAAGGTGACCTACTTATGTGACCTTGACCCTAATTTAACATTGAGGTCACTATACATGTAGCATCTACCATTCAAGTTAGTCATAAATGGGCCAATACCAACCAAAGAAGAAACTTGCAGGTATATTCTATCATTTGACTTCATTTGACCTTTGACCTACATATGTGACCTTTGACCCCAAAATAACATTGAGGTCACTGTTACACATCTACCACCCAAGTTTGGTTACAAATGGGCTTGTGTTTAGAAAGCTTACCTAGTTGGGCCCTTATGGGCCCTGCCCCCTGGGCCCAGCGGGGCCGGTGTACCATTCCAAGGACCACTCAATCCCTCCCCCTGAGCGATCATTCCCAACAAAGTTTGGGTTTAAATCCATTGATTTGGTAATGTGAGTATTCCGCATAGGGCCCTACCCCAAACTTTTGCCCCCTTAGGGCGACAAACGGGGCCACCCTGGGCATTTCATAAGAACATTAATTCAGCACAGTATAGAGGGGATCTACACACAAAGTGGTCTTAACTAAAACTATTTCTGGATCTTAGAGAAGAAGATGTTTGAAAAACTACCTACTTTTGCCCTTTAGTGGCCCTGCCCTGGGCCCCTAAGGCGGCCAGGTGTACTATTGAGGACCCTTGAATCCCCACCCCTTAAGGATCAATCCTGCAAGTTTGGGCCAATCCAATCATTGCATTTGAAGAAGAAGCAGAAAACATGTGTAAAAGTTTACGCACACGGCACGACGCGCACACCGCACGACGAACGACGCACGACGGACGATGGACGAAAAGCGATCGCAATAGCTCACTTGAGCCTTTGGCTCAGGTGAGCTAAAAAGCCAATGGTTTCAAGTAAGAGACAATGTAGCGTTAAGGCCCTTCTGCCAGAACATATGCTACGGCTGTTGGACAACCGTTATTTGGTAAATCTCATGCTGGAAATACCTGTGCCAGCGACTGTGCAGTACCGTCAATGATGATAGATTCTTCCGTCATGCCCTGACCAATACCTTCCCCGCCTTCTGGCCGTTCCTTACTCAGTGCCTCGAACTTTGCTATTGTGTCAGAAATCTGATTCACAGCCTCGAGTTCCTCCTTGTTGTTTTGTATCAGTACAGTCTTCCCGAGGGGTAAGATACCAAACGTCTGACCTTGCGGTTTGTGGGTATACATCATTTTACCGTCCGCAACGAGAGAGGGCATAATCTTGAAAAATCTGGATTTGATGGCTGCCGGCACAATCTTCCCTTCTGCGTGCGCCTTGAGATGGATGCGCATGCGCTCTTTCCAGGCGGTCGTGAATTCGCACCGATTGCACTTGAGACGCAGGTTGGAATGTTTGGACTTGTGTACGTTGAGATGTTGCTTGTTGGCCGTGGCGTAGTCACACACATCGCACTTGTATGGCTTTATTCCTGTAAGATATCAATGGAACAAGAAAACACTGTGTCAAAAAGAAGTCCAGTTTATCAATTATTTCCGTATCAAGAGACATTAGTGTTATGATGGAAAGAACAGCAGGACTATCTTTATGTAGTGGTGTACGGGAGAGCTTGTAAAATTGGAGTAACTCCTCATGTTACACTTGAAATACAAATGTGTTCACTGTTCAATGCAAGATTTCAAGTTTCTGATTCTTGAATTTTCTTCCTGTTTGTCTAGGGAACAATGATCACTTTTTTTCTGAAAAAATGATTACATTCTTCCATAAATTGTGGCCCGTCACCATGATACCCTGATAAAGTCGCACAACCCAAAGGTAAGGAAAGTGCCAAATATCATAATTATGATAACAAGTATGAAAGTGAAGTATCCTCAAAAATTAAACATTTTATGACCTGCACATGTTGCAAAAGTTTGAATATTTATATTTCTCATCCAAAGTATTTTTTCTATTTGTTTATGTTTCATAAGATGTGCAACTTTATCGGGGTATCGTGGTGACAGGTAACAAATGTGTTTGCTGTTCAGTTAAAGATTTTGTTGTGGATCTGGCAGAAAGTCGTTAGCAAATGCTCTAAGCAAAAGGGCTTTAACAGTAAATTACCTCTAAATTGAACAAAAAAATAAACTTATTCCATATTTTTGCCTAACATACTGATAGGACCTGAAAGATCACAATACTTTGATTTCATGTGAAATAAGCGAGAGGTTTTCACGTTACAAGCAATTTACTGTTATCGCCCTTTTGCTTAGAGCATTTGCTTATGTCACGTTTACACTATGTTCCCTGCGGCCACGGCAACCACGTTTCAGGCCACCGTGGACAAAACGTGATGGACGTGAGACCACGCGGGAGGACGAGCTGGGCAAACGTGACAGTCTGTGTTGCCGTGGATGCCGGGCCAGATTTTTTAACTGTCAAAAAATTTGCCACGGTAGTCACGGTGAGGATGAGAAACCTAGTAGGCCGTAGGAAAACGAGGGGAACGCAATAAAACTTGACAATATGTTATAGGCCGTAACAGCACTTGGAGGTGATCTGTAGCGGATCTTTCTGCGTAGTCTCACGTCCATCCCGTTTTGTCCACGGTGGCCTGAAACGTGGTTGCCGTGGCCGCCGGGAACATAGTGTAAACGCGGCATTAGAATGACTTTCTGCCACTCACACCACGATTTCAGATTCCTGATTTTGAATTTCAATTAGTTTATTCTATCCAAAACACCTTTAATTTCTCAATTCTGTAAATCCCCACAAAATATCAAATCTTGATTTGTTTCATCATTTTGTTCACCATTTGGTCACATGACCAATTTCTCATGCATTTTTTTGTTTTTTATTTAAATCAATTATTTTTCTTTAAAAATCATAGACTGCAATTATGATTTCAATCACTTGACTTATTAAAATCTGACAACCTTAATGACGAAAAAAATAACAAAAGACTTTGCGTTAAAGGGTAGTGACATGATTGGTAGAAGTCAAAAAAGCCCTAAAAACTGAATGAGTTGAAACGTATATATACACTGGATAGAGTGTATATTCAGGCAGGGAAGATTTTTCTTAAATGGTTTACTTGAGGAGAAACAAGCATTAATTTACCGGTATTGAATTAATCTCTGTGGCCCTGATATAAATTCATCCCATTGAAAGCTACACAACAAATTTCATGGTCACAGCATTTTATGATAATAATTGTACAACAAACAAAGAGAAAAATGATTAACTGTGAAATTTTCACAGCAGAAACTTTCAATAGTATGATTCTGGAAGCACTGGGTCCTATCAAAATTGATGACTACATCCAATTTTGCAATTTACCTTTAAACAGTTTCATTGAAATAAATTTGAAGGATGTGATCCAAACTACGAGTCCCACCTGTACAACCCGACCCACCTGTATGTTTTGCTATATGTACATGCATCTGCGTCATATTGATGGCCGTGTAGTCACAGTGTCACACTTAAGTGGCTTGACTGAGGAGTGTCTTGCCATATGTCTCTTCAGGCTCGTCTTATAGCCCGTTTGATAACCACACTGATCACACTTAAATAACTTTTCCGGCATCCGTCTGTCGGGCCGGTGACGCTCGCTGTGCCGTTTCAGACTGTGTTTATTAGTAGTACTGTATTCGCATTTACTGCATTTATAGCCCTTGTCCGACGTTGCGTCGACGTTTGCACTCTCGTCAACATCTGTTGTTTCCATGCACACTCCAAGCTGACATTTGTGTTTTGAGAGTTGCTTAGGATTGGATGTCGTGTAGTTGCACTGGTCGCAACGCAGTGCCTTTTCGTGTCGGGTAGCGTGCGACTTTAAGTTTTGCTTTGTAGTAGTGGAGAACCCACAGCCCGGATGCTCGCATTGGTAGGGCTTGACACCGAGATGTTTATCCATGTGAGACTTGTAGCTCGTCTTGTATGGCGTCTCGTAGCTGCACTTGTCGCACCTGTAGCGCTTCTGGTTGGAATGTCGCCACATGTGTGTTTCCAAGTCCTGCTTCCGAGCGGAGGAATACGAACACTCGGAACACCGGAACGGTCGCACGCGCTCGTGTTTGGATGAAATGTGATGAAGGAGGCTGTGTTTGTAGATGCTCGAAAAGTCGCACTGGAGGCACTGGTACTGTTTGTCGGGGTTGTGTTTTTTAGCGTGTGTCATGAGATCGTGTTTATACTGCGTCACGTAGTCGCATTCCTGGCACCTGAATATCTCGCTCTCATCCAGCTCCTTGATATCAGTGTGGCGTTTGTAATGTGTCTTTAGATTGTACCTGTGCGGCGTTGAATAATCGCACTCCGTGCATTTGAATAGTTGTCCGTCATTGGGTTTACTGTGCAGTAGCTTGTGATTACGAAACTGATGCTTTTTGGTTGTTTTAAAGTCACATTCATCACAAGTCATTGTTGCAACATCAGTGTCCGTTACGGATTCAGTGTTACTTGTTAAACTTTCACTGCCTGCTGCAATGCTTGAAGTACTGTCGGTGTGTTGCTTGCCATTTTCCAATGACTCTTCTTCTTCTTGTTCAGCTTGCTGACCATCAATGACATCTGGAATGTAAGAAAAGAGCACACATATGAATTAATAAGATATTGTTATATTAACATTGATTCAAACACCACTACAGCATACAGCTGCACATGTGAGCCAGACAGATCAAATAGTATTGCGACATACTCCATGTTATTTAGCAATTGATTAGGTCTCCATAGTTTATGACAACCACTTAAACTTAAACTGATACAGTATTGGCACTGCTCTTGCAATCTGCTTACATATAGAAATAAACTTTTAGTTAACCTAGCCACACCCAACTCCTGGACTATTTTTTCAGTCTTGTTGCTTGTTGTTTTCTTTTCACTATTTATTTTCCATTCTTCCAGGTTCCCTTACTTTTGTCTTCATTTTGCATTTGTCTTTTGTTTTCATCCCTTTATTGTCTTTCAAGTTTTGTTCTTTTTGGGGGGCTTGTTCTTTGATTTTTCCTTTTCTTTCCCCCTTTCCTTTGTCCTGCTTCCTCTTTATTTCCCATTTCTTTCTTTTCTTTTATTCATTTCTTTCTGTATTCTTGTATTTTTCTTTGTCTCTCGTACTTTCTATCTTTTCTTTATATTTTCCTATATTTTGTCATTTGAACTTTTCAACTTTTGTTTTTCAAAGTAATTTGTGTATTCTTATGTAAAGATGGGGTAAAAAAATGGCCTGCACAGACCTTATGACCAAAATTATCAAACTGAAGAAATCCTGTACATAAAAAATTTATTAAAGCCATTGGCTAACATTTACCACAGTTAAAAATGTGAGCTACATAATCCTCCACACTCAAAGTGTGTTTGATAAGGTCTAACTAGAAAACGTCAATGACGTAGCGCTCATCCGGCATCTCGCAACATCATATATCCGAAATTTCATGTGGTACAATTTTATACTGGTTAAAAGATTAAAATTTGATGTCCCGGAAGGAACATGAATATAAAAAAATTCGAGTGAGAAAAATATTAGTTTCATGCCCTGAAAGGGACATGAAAAAAATAAAATAATAAAAAAAAATAATAATAATAATAACTACATGAATTATATATGATTGCATCCATACTGATTTTTGTTGTTGGAAAAAGCACATTTGAAGTGGAACCAAATTAATAGGTACTTGATATGAATAAGAACTGAAATAAATTTCTGTTATTTTTGGAAT
>JZLH01S0063431.1:10073-17795 GCA_001188425.1 Eucidaris tribuloides | reverse complement strand
GTGTGTGTGTGTGTGTGTGTGTGTGTGTGTGTGTGTGTGTGTGTGTGTGTGTGTGTGTGTGTGTGTGTGTGTGTGTGTGTGTGTGTGTGTGTGTGTGTGTGTGTGTGTGTGTGTGTGTGTATGTGTGTGTATTTTTTGTGCGATGCATGTGCGTGCGTAAATGTAATTTGTGCAATCGTCTCCCCACCTTCTGTTCAACGGGCGTACATCAAATATAATATAGTTCAAGTTCAAGTTCAAGTTTCATTTACTGCACAACTACATACAACATGACAAATATAACACAACACAACGAAAAAATAACGAAATTAAACATTCATAGAAAAGATCATACACATAACATACATAAGGAAATGAGCAGAATACTAGATAAAACCTCCTGCATTTGCATTCCAATATGTTAGTGACTAGAAAAAAATGAAATAATCTTTAGTCTATACAGTGTGTCTAAAAAAAAATTGTGCAATTAGAAAATACTCTTGTGACATGATGCTTACGTTAACGTCAAGAGCCTAGTCTTAGCTTTCAAATACCGTTAGTTTTGTTCAAGTTGCTTGTCTTAATCTTGAGATGTGTTAATTTAAATAAGGAGTAAAATCACAATTGTGCCACTTTTACTACAGTCCCGTGTAAAAGTGACACAATTGTGATGCCATCCTTTTGTTGTTTACAACATGTCTCGAGATTAAAACAAGCAAATTGAACAGAACAAGTAGCTTTTGAAAGCTAAAACTTTGTTCTTGACGTGGATGTAAGCGTCATGTCACAAGAGTATTTTCTAATTACCGAAGAGAGCACTTTTTCTTGCACATTTCTTTAAACATGCTGCAGCACGTGTCAAAAACTTGTTCAAGTGAAAAGCGCCCTCTTTGAAAGTTAGAAAATACTGTTGTGAAATATGTTACGTCAACAACAAATGAAAAGTTTTAGCTTTCAAATGCTGTTTGTTCTGTTCAATTTGCTTGTTTTGATCTCGAGATATCTTGTAAACAACAAAACGGTGGAATCACAATTGTGTCACTTTTACGGGAAGAGGACATAATACTATCATTGACTGTGTAAAAGTGGCACATTTGTAATTTTACCTTTTCGTTGTTAACTGAACAAGATTAAAACAAGCAAACTGAACAGAACAAACGGCATTTGAAAGCTAAGACTACGCCCTTGATGATAATGTTAACATGACGTCACAAAAATATTTTGCTCATTACCAAAGAGGGCGCTTTTGACTTGCACAATTATTTTTGAGACACACTGTACACAGTTAATAGACATAATGTTTACACGTTACCACACTGAAATGATGTGAGTGAGAGAAGGAATATTGCAAAAGATTTCAACTGATTTTCAAAACAAACATCTATTGTGTTTTAAACGCTAATTAAGTGCAAATTTTTGGAATAAAAAAGCTAAGAAAAGTTCAGCTGACTCTTTGTGATGACGCCTTTACCACCAAAATTAATCAAATAAAATCACCAGATTGATCACCAGGCAGTTGCCCTGATAATATTCAATATATTAATAAGACAATTAATTGGGATATTATTGGTAATTTAATTGATTGATTATAGAGAATAACAGAGCATAAGTGAAATCATATTCCTCCTAAATATTTTATAAATTTCACTCCTCCCTAAAAAACAGTTTGTTGGTGTGAAATATGCTTTCTTCCTAAATTCGCAGTCATTGTGTGTGTAGTGATAAACCTATTATCTATTACTTTTCACCTCATTGTAATCATTCACTACTTACTTTGGTATCCAACGTTTATCAGCCATGCTGACTGCACAGAAAGTGACGTAAGGGATGCGTTTTTGTCCTTTAGATTCATTACCATAAACGTAATGAAATGCATGTGTGAAGGCGATTTCAATACTAAGAAGGGGGTAGCGGTGCCCCCGGCCCAAATAATTTCAATTTCCATTAATCGATATGCTTGCATATAAAACTTGCAACGTGGCCAGAATAAGAAATACTATATATACCGACATAACTACCCCTCCCACGCGCATAAATGAAACGAAATTAGGTCATATCGGAAGTGCCGAGTAGCCCAAGGGAGAAGAACCGTACTCAAAGACGCCGACCTTGATTAAACAAGGTTTATTATCAAAATAATTTGATCAAATAATATGGATAAGTGACACTACAAACACTCCAGTATTCACCCCCTCCCCTCACAAAAAAGTGCTAACCTTTCCGTCCACTGATTAAAGAAAGTTCACCAAGATGGGTTTACTGATAAGTGGTGTTATTTTGTTTGATCAATTTCAATTATTTTTTTTAGTTTAAAAGACTCCACTCAGTGTGTTTGGTGTGAATCAAATGAATATCTAACAATACCAGCTCGCGTCAGGGGAGGCGCCAAGGTAAAGTCTTAGGGAGGGAAAAATACATATACTAATGGGGCAAAAATGTCCAAAGGACCTTAATTTCATGAATTACACTGCGATAAACTCATTATTTCTCATTTTTTTTTAGGGGGCGGACACCCCCACTGCCCCCTGTGGCACCGCCCCTATCTCGCGTTACAGGAGTTCGCGTGATATAGAACCTACGCCGTGATCTATAAGGTTTACAGTCATTTTGTATTAATTCAAATATAGTATACGGAATAGATAAGCTAATAAGGTATTCATGTGTTAATCATAATTGATAACAGACCGGAGATTGAATTGGTATGGGAATTCAATTTACATGATCATCACGTTGCGCAATTGCATTACATTCTGCATATTTTTGATAATTTTGATAATCAACATAACACACTTGATGAATGTGAAGCTGAATTGTGTCATACAAATTGTTAACATGCAACTCAAAACATATGTGATAACAATTTCCACGGTCTTTTCATTACTAACATGATTGGCAGCATGTCGGAATAATGTTTTGAGATCCAATTACACTTTCTCACCTCGTTTTCATTTCTGTTTCATATTTTGAATATGTTTCACACCGTGCGGTAAAAGGCGCCGATGTGATTAAGAGTAATGAAAATCGATGTCTTTCTCAAATGCCAATAAAGAGGGCGCGCAGAGAAACCCGACATGTCGAGCTCATTACATTGCTTTTAAAGAATTGATATTAGCCGGTTCTAGAGACGTGATCAGCCATACGGAATGCTCAAATAATCAAAACCCGATTAACATATACCGAGATCTACTTCTTAATGATTGCTTTCTTCCTACCTTTTCGCGTTTTCTAATTCTGGTAAGCCCGCAAACACATATAGACACATAGAAAGACAGAGACACACACAGACACACACAGAGACATACACAGTTACACACAAACACAAACACACAGACACAGGCACAGACAAACACACACACACACACACACACACACACACACACACACACACACACACACACACACACACACACACACACACACACACACACACACACACACACACACACACACACACACACACACACACACACACACACACACACACACACCTACACATACGCACACTTTCATGCACGTTAACATTATACACACTCATCTAAAATTGCACACTGTAAACGTACGGTATATGTTTGTGTGTGTGTGTGTGTGCGCGCGCGCACACACGCGCGCGAGTGTATGTGTGAGTGTGTTTGTGTGTATGTGTGTGTGTATGCGTGTGTGTGTGTGCGTGTTTGTGTGTGTGTGTGTCTGTGTGTGCGTCTGTGTGTGTATGATATGTTTGTATGTTGGGATGATGCCGGATTCGTACCATGTATTTAGTTTACGTGTCTTTGCCAGATGTGAAACCACTCAATAAGGGAACATATACACTGGGAATACAATGGGGAAAACAGAAGATGTAGCATGTTTTAACCATAAGGTCAACTACATGAATTTGTGATTTAAGACGCCGAGGTTTTAAAAGGGTCAAACAAGATAAAGTTGGTGTTTTAAAGTCTTGGATCAACGCTTTTAAGGCACTCGCTCATATCTTATCCACCCTAATCATCGGACCATATCACGCCTGCACAGGTGTGCACCACCTCCACTCCCTGGGGAGTATTCCTAGCCCAGCTGCCGATAAGGCGCTCGAGCCAATTTTGCCTCCAATGGGATTTCTCGTCCTCTCAGGTAATGTACCCAATTTGTACTCCCGGGTGGGAAGGGGTATTGCAGATGTAGTGTCTTACCCACGGACACAGAAGCCATGACGTGACTCGAATTCGAGATCTCTAGGTATAGAGAACCCTTGTCTTCTCCAAGGAGTCATGACGCCTCCACCACGCCTCTTCGTATTGTAGCAGCATCACTTTACTAAATGTATAGTATTTGCAGCAGGCAATGACACAATCATGTAAGTGTCGCGTGTCATGTACAAGCTGCTACTTACCAGAAATAGCCACATATTAGGTAATGCAAAATTTAATATCGGAGAACATTTACATTCATCAAGCAAAATTATCCGTAAAATCATTAATGCTAACCAGGCAACTGTATTTGCAGAAATCAAATGTTTTGGGTCCACGACCCTTTAAGCTATACTGTCACACTGCGCCGTCTAACAAGTCCGTCTGCCTCCGTCTAAAATATTTACCTCAGACGGTATCAGACTGTGGCAAATGGAATACAATAGAATGGAACAGAACGGAAAAGTACCGTCTGTCAACGTCTAGATACGTTTGTAATCCAGTTGAATAAACGAATCAAAAAGTCCAATAAACGTTTAATAAACGTACGCGTTCGTTTTTTCAGACGGAATCGTTAGACGGAGCATTGTGGCAGTAGCTTAAAAACTAACTGTTTGTTCAATACCTTCAACCATTCTACAGAAGCTTGCACCCCAGTCAGGCATTAGTAGAATGTATTCATGAAGTTTTGAATGTCGTGAAGAAATTCATCAGGCGTGCAGACGACGAGGTGATCTTCGTGGCCAGAAAGTTCACCCTTTTTATACGTGCCTTGGCCAGAACGATCGATCAGACGATATTCAATAACCGTTCCCGACGCTATATTCAAATACGCAACCTAACTCGATTAGCCTACCTATAACGCGTCTGAACTTTAAGGCCCTGTGAATCCGTTTAAGACAATGACGAAACACTGACAGTGGTCCAGTTCGTGGATGGTTGGTTGTTTTCGGTCATGCCAGACGGAGAATAACACGATGTTAGTTCTAAGTAAGGGGACATTTAATTTTGTTACCAGGTTTTGGTAGTCAATGTCAATTTGATGACGACATTGCTATTTCACAGATACTTGATGTATAACTTTCATCGGGATTAATCTATTTTCGACGGTTGTTGGGCAGAATGGTTCTAACATATGTTTCCGGCAGTTGGGCTTTAACAGTAATTTTTTTCTTATTTGAAAAAATATTGCCTTATTTGCACTTAACACACTGACAGAAGGATCTTAAAATAATTATCACACTACTTTGATATCATGTGAAAAAAACTGATGGTTTTCACTTACACTACTGTCACACTGTGCCTTCTAACGATTTCGTCTGCCTCCGTCTAAAATATTTACCTCAGACGGTGTCAGACGGCGGCAAATGGAATACAATAGAATGGAACACAACGGAAAAGCACCGTCTGTCAACGTCTAGATACGTTTGTAATCCAGTTGAAAAACGAATTATAAAGTCCAATAAACGTTTAATAAACGTACGCGTTCGTTTTTCAGACGGAATCGTTAGACGGAGCAGTGTGACAGTAGCTTTAGAGATTTAGTGTTCGGCCCTTTTACCGGACAACCAACGTTTGATTTCAATAACGCTATCGCAGTGCGAAAGAGAGCAAAAGAGATCAATGACGGAGAAGCGGAAAAAACATAACACAAAAGGATGGTGAGACAGAGAGAAACAAGCGGAGGAGGAAAATGCATTATGATTTTTTTTTTCAAATTGCATAAATTTGTTATAAAAGTGCATTTGAACACATTTCTTGGCGGGAGATATGCTGCCAATGCCGTCTCCTTGAACAACGCCACGAGATGGGTCTCCCGTGGCTTTGAGTGCTTTCAGCATCCCGGCAGGGCCGCGACTGAAACCTCCATATCAAAATGTTAAAGTCCATCTGAATCAACAATTATACGCCATCTTTTCTCAAGGTTAGCTACAGCTATAACGTATTGGATTACGAATAACCACGTTGAAGATTTCCCCCCGGTGATGGTAGCCTGCGAGTGTAGCTCCCCTGATCTACCGCGCACCAAGGTTGCCACTCATAGGGGAAACCCCCTGGTAGGGGATTTTAGCAAACCGTAGATATAGGAGGGGATACCTACCGGGAAAATGACATTCCGTAAGGGGAAGTAGGTTTTTTTTTGATGATTTGTAGGGTTTTTTGGTAATTTTCAGAAATATTCTTAAATCATCGAAGGATTTCAAAGAATTCCCATACACATTTTGTCTGTAGACATTATTTCAGTAAATCCATTTTCCCACTGGTTGGACGCTTCTTGGGCCCAGAAACCGTATAATTACGCGAACCGTAAACTTTCTTGATAAAGTTTAATCTCTTGCATTTACTAAGGTTATTTTGTAAGGGAAAACATAGGTTCGTAGGGGAAAAGTGGATTTTTGTAGGGGAAAACATATCTTCGTAGGGGGAAATTGGGCTGTTGAGCGTAGGGGAAAAGTAGTGTCCGGATAAAATACGCATGCGGCGTAGAGGGAAATGAAAATTTTGAGTAGCAGTCCTGACCGTGCATACCGCGATGTACTCTACTTAATAAACACATTCCCCCGTCGTCGTAAGTAGTAAATGTCTTTCACAATCCACTTGGAAAGAAGTAAGAGCGACGGGAGTAATACGCCGGGGTGGGTTACATTTGCTCAACCGTATTATGTTGCTTCAGTTAAACAAATAATTGACCATTTTGCGCTTTAATAAGTAGACCCACTAGACACTAATGTATGAATTATTTGAGCAGATGCGCGCAGTTGAGGATATTGCGTGAACACACACAGGCAGCTATAGTTTCTGACATCGCAATTGTCCCTAGAATGAAACGTTTGTTTACCTTGATGGAGAGTTATTGGCAGCTACATCTCCAACCGCGTTTTTTTTTCGCAGTATGCATCGTAAGCTTTGGCATTGTAGCCTCCACACCTCCTTGAAAAAAAAATATCACAATTTCGGTTGTCTTCGCAATTGTTTTCCACTTCCGGACGGTAGTCAATGCATATTGAGCGGCTACCGGTTATCAATTTCTGCTCATCTTAGCGGAATTTTTTGTTTCCCCGTGGAATTGGAGTAACCACTAGAGCGAAAAATTGTCGTGGACAGAGTAAACTGTTGCCCATGCGGTGACCGATTCCCAGCTTATCTTTCTGCTATCCAGCAGATGCGATAAGTCATAAACCTAAATATCGCATCGATCGCATCGAAAAAGTTCTTTTACCTAGCTGTTGACCTGAAAGCGTGCTGTATGCGGGAAAAAGTGTGTAATTTCCCAGATGAACTTTCAGTAAATTATTAAGTTATTATGTAAATGCTACGTTGTCGATAGATCTTCATTTGTAAATGTTATTCACATTATTGTCGAGTTTATTAAATGATTAGTGCGCCCGACCTCGGACGGAGCTCGCCACAACCACCAGAGCATCGTTCCTTCACAACCTTTTATCGAATTAGGTTGGAGTTTTCGTCGCGACTTCCTGCGTGGATGCAAGTCAGAACGCACAATTAGGGCGTTGTCTGAAACACTTTTGATCCTTTCAATACCACATTCAGGAAATTGCACGTAAATTCTATGTAG
>JZLH01S0063431.1:2573-5073 GCA_001188425.1 Eucidaris tribuloides | reverse complement strand
TAATATACTGTAGGTGCAGGGAATATTACACTGAGAAAAATCCCGGTCAAATTTTCCCTGGTTGTTTATTTTCGGTCTAAATTGTATCAATTAACCAGGAATGTGGTGACTTAGCTCGCCGTTTCATTACTTTTTACGTATCACCTTGGTAAAAATAACCAGGCACCGTGGTAAAATTAACCCAAAATCCGTGAAATATACCGGCTTAACCGCGTTATGTTCTTGGTACATTTGTACAATTTCAAACAGAAGTAAATTACTAAAAAAATAGTCATTCACACAAGAACTTACCCTCCCGATTCCACCTTCATAATGTTAATGGTATGATTATCGGTCGCCATTACCGGTCACTCATCTGTTGTCCAGGCATTCCTAGTGTTTAACTAGCAGGGGATCAAATGATATGATTATCGTTTGTCATTACCGGTCACTCATCTGTTGTCAAGATATTCCCGGTGTTTAACTAGCAGGGGAGTTATAGTCACTCATCCGGCTTAGTCTGAACTCTTAAGTTCTGCAGTCACTTTAGCGGCTCATCGGATCAGAGACGTAAGCTTGTGGAAGGGGACAGGGAGCAGGGAGTAGTCGCCTGTACACTTTACGTGAGGTGTAATTTTACTAAAGAGAATCTACAGTACTGGTGGATGACGGAAAATCTTTCATCAAAATTCCACATTCCATTGGTTTCCAGGTGAAAGTATATTACGTTTGCATTCTATTGTGGGACTAATTCACTTCATATATGCAATAAATAGTTGTAGGATTGGCAGTTTGAACAGGTGAAGTTCCCATCTAAGTACCCCCTGAGTTGCAATGTCACAATTAACATTGTCCCAAATATTTATTTCTGTGTTAGTTCTTCCGTCAGCAAGAGGGATTTATGTACGGATTTGTCAAAAACGATGTGTTCTGTTGTTTTCAATTTCTCTTTCCTGTACTATGCTTACATTTTTAAAATAAAAATGCCATCTGTTCACAGAAGGTTTGAAAACAGTTGATATTAAAATTATGTTGTTCTGCATGTTCTCAATCTTATCTTTAAGACTGTTCTACAGTGTGTCCCCCCCAAAATGGTCCAATTGGGAGGAAATTATCTAAGGTAATTTCTTTTCTTAAAAGGTATGTGTACTTGGTATCATATTAAAGCAGAATAAATTTTCTTTCTGATCAAGTTAATTTCATTTAATTTACTTTTAAAAATCAAAAGTTATGATTACTTTTGTGCAGTCTGGCAAAATTGCGTTTGTCCCACTTTTCGTGTTGATGGTGAAAATCAACAAAGACACTTCAAAACAGAATGTGTTAATTACAATGAATATCAAAACAAATTATCAACTTAAATTACGAAAACAATAAAGAAAGAACCCACAGAAACATTTATGATTTGTTCATAAACTCTAACTCCTTAGGAGTAAAGTAAGGCCGCTACTGTGCGGGCATCCCGTTATTGAACATTCACACTGCTTTCATGTTGCACCGCACATGTACATCTCCTTTGTTAATGTCAGATTTACTATTTCTTATGGAAATAATAGATCAAAAACAACGTCAAAGTGTTTGAAATATGTTTGTAATGATAACTGATCCATTTCACGATAATTCCCACACCTTTCAATGGTCTCTTTGTCAAAAGATTGTTTAAACAACGTGCAAGATCTACATACATAATAAAAGTGTATAGTGGGACAACATCGATTTTGCGTCATTGCAGAAAATCCATTATATCTCAGGACTGACTTAGCCAAATGAAATGAAATAAATTACGGTGAAAAGTATGGTGTTTTAGCTTAATGACAATTTCCAACCTGACTCGGTTGTATATTATTTTCATGTATCAAAAAAATAATTTCCAATTGGACCATTTTTATTGGGACACACTGTAGTTTAAATAAAATGAGCTGCGTACATGATCCATCATGCTACTAGTGTCTCTGATAAGATCTAAACAAAAATGAATCCTCCCCCAAAATTGCACTTCAAACATATGATAATCAATGAGCGACCATTCCAGTCCCCCAGGATATTAATCCATTATATTATTCATATTATTTCATATTTACTGGTACAAATTTTGCTAGTGACAACATAACTGTCTAAGCTTTGTGTTCTAGGGTGTGTACTTATCCATTCAAACACTATATCAAGTAGGTCAAATATCAAAGTTTGATAAACCTTTACATGGGGCTTCCACAATGTTGACCAATTCATGTAAGTAACGTGTTATATGCGAGGCACAATTATTAAAATAATTAGTTTTTAGGGCGTTGTTTTGTGGATGAGAAATATGCCGAATAAGACATCTACCAAAATTACATTCTCGCTTGATACTCAGGTTATTCCATTTTAAAACCGGCAGTCACACAAATTTTTTTGTTCGTTTCTGTGTGCTTGAGAGTAAACCATCTGGCCCCCAAATAATTCAATTCGCCTCCTATTACACGGAATATGCGACGTACGCCGCGGCGTACCATAATCGTGTAACTGAATACAGCTAACCGTC
>JZLH01S0063421.1:79927-96320 GCA_001188425.1 Eucidaris tribuloides | reverse complement strand
TGTGGTTTTCTGGGTAGGCGTTGCCAATTTGGGTGAGGAATAGTGGATTTTTAATCATTACAAGCCAGCCAGCGGTTTTGGCACACCTTAACGGGTCAGAACTCTACGTTAATTTTTATGGGTGTGCGCAAAAGGAAACCCGCGTGGCAGGCAGAGACAGTGATTTTCCGTTTTCTAATAGCCTGTAATTCCTTATCGCCTTTGTCTAAAGAGAAACTTGGAAATTCCGTTTTGTCATGGAAATTGTACATGTAGACAGCAAAAGCATGAATTGCAGTTTGTAGAGGTGAATTGCATGCATCTGCACTTGGAAAATATAGGAGCCAAACCAATTTTCTGTTTGGTTTATCGCTAAACCGGAAATTCACTGTCCCTATGTAGAGTTTTAATACTAAGTACATATAGAAGGTAGAATTTTAATAGTAAGTGATGCATGTACAATATAGAGTTTTTTTCAAAGGAAACAGTCAATGGTTTTCTATTTTAATATTGTAATACTGTACTGTACTGTAATTTTTCATGCACCACATTGTTTACGTGTACTTTTTATTAAATGTAGGGACTCCCCCATTTTTTTATGGTGGGGGGATGTGTAGTATAAATCGTATGTAAGTCAATGTAATAGTAATATAATATGCTGCCCTCAACGATGGAGACATTGGAGTCTAACAACCCACTTCATCGCTAGTCACTTCGCCGCTGGATCCAGTCGAGTGCAAACGTAACTAACTCAAACTGTATATTCCGAGACACCAGTCCTGAGCTGAGCTGAGCTGCTAGCTGAGTTGTACGGCAGACGTGGACAAGGGACCTAGTTATAAGGTAAGTTTACATTAATAATAATAACAATGATAATAATAATGACAATAATAATAACAATGATAATAATAATAACAATAATAATAACAATGATGATAATAATAATAACAGTCAAAATAATAATGATAATAGCGACAACCTATAAAGCACACACACCGTCCAAGGACGCTCATGGCGCCGGTGCAGCAATAGTTCTCTTTGGTATCCTAAGATTTTATGGAAGATTATAACATCAAGTTCTTGTACCATCCACCGAAATTCCAAGCTCCAACTGGGTTGGGCCTGGTAGCCCCTTGTTTCTCTGTTCACTGTCATTTTACTTTTACTGACATTTCAAACTTTTATGCTTTGAGTGGAGACATTCATTTGCTCATTTATAAGAAGGTCTGTTAACAGGTTAAGAAAATGCCAAAATGGAGGAAATAGCTATTAAAATGTTGATAAGCATAACGTAAAAAAAAAAAAAAAACACATATTTTTTTTACGGGGAAGCCGTAAAACAATTACGGTAATTTCAATGTAATATTCATGGTAGACCCAATTTTACGGTGAAAAAGACTAAGAATTAATGTTTTACAGTGAAAAACCGGTAAACATTATGGTGAGCCGTAAAAATTACAGTGAAATCCCCTGGCAGCGAGTTGCCAGGAATTTACGGTAAAACACTTTTTACGGTAAATTCCTATGGTTACTTATTCGTGATAAACCACCCATTCAAGCTTTTAAAACTTGGTCAGATGTTTTCATGTGTGGATTATAGGTAAATAACATGATTAGGGGTAGTCCTCAACTTGGGGTAAAACTATTCTAGAATCAAACTATGCAAGATTATACTACTGTGAAAATGCTTGTAGTCAAAAGTTGACTCATTTAAAAAGCACTACCATCAGAATGCAATGTAACAGACAAATTATAAGTGGAGCTTTCTATGAGATTAATTTCTCTCGGGGTACGAGAGAAATTCAGTACTTGCATGTGCATGCTTAATTCTTCTCAAATAAACAAATTCAAGGTAAATCCTTCCAGCCAGGAAATACACTCTAGCTGATGTATAGACTGGTATATCTTTCAACCAGTTTTGCTCTAGAGACATTTAAAGATTGTGTCATTCATTTGCACGTCAAAAAACACCTAAATGAATGAAAGCAGCTGAAATCATATCCAATGTAAAGATTAATATAAATAAACACCTGTCATAGAGACTTGGGGTAAAATAGTGAGTTTTGGTGAAACTTTGGACGGTTAAACTTTATCCATTTTTCAAATTACTCAGAAGCAATTTCAAAAAATCCTCGACGTCAAACGTGCACGTGCCGTTCCAAAATTGTCCGATCAGCCGTTAGCCAAAGGTCGTGCGGAGGTTAGCCGTTTAACCAATCAGTGCGCTCCGCTGGTCTTGCGACGATACACATAACCGCGATTCGCAGTTTGAGTAAAATTGAAACTCACGGAAAGAACAACATTCTGGTAACATGTCGTTATTAGTTTTTCTCATAAAACAACAAATTCATGACGTATGGATCTCAAACTTTCAACACACCATTTGTAAGTACTAAACTACCGTTTGGTATTGATAATGAAGGGAAGTAATGGACTTGCACAACCCTGACACAATCTTTAAAAAGAAATCCCAGTCATGTCACTGCCCTACTAGAGTGGCGTGCTCATCAACATATTTTGCAAGTTTGTTTCACAAACATGCTTCTCGTTAAATCAGGAGCGGTGCCAGAGTAAAATCTTAGGAAGAGCGAAAACTCTGGAGCGAAAATGTGAAAAAGGCCTAAATTTCATGAATTACACCGCAAAACTTTTGATTTTCTATATTTTGCACATTCACCCCCCCCCCCCCGCCGGGGCGCAGCCCCTGTTTTAAATGACTATTGCTTACTCGCGTATGAATGTTCACAATCCTATTACATACCATGTTAGTAAATTAAATTGAAGAGTGTAGAATAAGAAGAACTGAAGTCACATAATACTACTTCTGAGAAACAAAGGCTCAAAGTTTTCAAATCTGTCTATAGATCAAAATTGTTTGAGTTGTACATCCAAACTTGGAGAAGTGATTTGACACAATAAAAGATGAAAATAGGGCAAAAACAAACATTGTTACATTTGTCGATTTCCAATAATCAATAATCAATATTGTGGACTTAAGTACTTCTTCTATAAAAAAAAAACAAGGGTCTCAGCAAAACAAATGAATTTCTCGAATAAATGAATGTCAAAAACACTTAATTGTATATATTTTTGGAATGCCCTCTGTAAAACGGACAATTTGATATTCTAATTGTCAAATTTGGATGTTGTTTTGAATCTGACCTCATTTGACCTTCGACTGGAAGTGACCCCATATCTCCTCAACTAAGCACAAAATACATGATGAATTATATATTTTCCTAATCCTTGTAACTAGTCGAGTAATTTGAAATACATTTAGAAGAAATTAGACCAAGTTAAAAATTTGACCCCTACTAGGGAAGGGTCAAATTGACCAAATTTTGTCAAAAAATTTCCAGGCATGTAGCAACTTCAAAACAATCACTAACTCAATTTCGTCAAAATTGGACTTAAGTACTTCTTATTATACACTCTTCAATTATGCTTCCTTCAATATATGATGGATTACCTTGTATTCGATATTCATTTGAAAAATCTTTACTGAAAAGTGCCCAATTTGGTCCTTTTCTGACATTCTTTCTACCATATATGACATGCACCTGGCAGAAGGTCGTTATCAAATGTTCTAAGCAGAAAGGCGTTAACAGTAAATTGCTTGCAACGTGACAACCACTGGAGATCAAAGTATTGCGTTTTTTATATCATATCAGTTTGTTAGGCGGAAATATGACACATAAATCAATATGGTTTTCTCAAGTTCGAGGCAATTTACTGTTAACGCCCTTCTGCTTAGAGTATTTGCTAACGGCCTTCTGCCAGGTGCACGACGCATTACCTCACGGGGGTAGGGAAGAGTTCAGTCGGATACAGGAAAGAGATGTAAAAGGATCCTGATATACCGAATTTTCCTAGCATGGCAACGGATGCTCGGACAACTCCAGCAGCTTTGGAAAAGAACAAACGCATTTTGATAACAAACATTATTTTGCATGGCATCAAGTCCCGTTACTACGGCAAACGGTAGAAAGGGAAATGCGAGATTTTCGACTAGGCTATATTTTACATTATAGCATCCAAAGCGTTAATAAGGTGTTAATGCTATCTGAATTATACCTCATCAAAAAGATCATGTCTGGTTCATGAGATGTTTCATTAGGCCTTTATTTTGCGTTATTTGTGCACTAAATACGGATATAATGCCCATTTGGACCACTTTGGAAAACACGCTAGTAATGAGCATGAATGAGATATATTAAATCGGAAACATTGGGATATTCAGTTAACAATATCTTTAGCATTAAAAAAATATATATAAATGTTAGTAATAATTGAATAAACACAAAAATACTCATTGAAAAGTGGGGGTATATTACAGTGTGTCCCAGAAAAAAGGAAACCGGATTTCATGGCAAAAATATTCGATCACAATAAACAATATCTTAGATGAATTGGGTATGTTTGTAAAGCTGTGTTTCTCTTCTTTCATTTGATATACAACATAATTCATTGCTCACGCATGATTGAATTAAAACAATGAATATTGCTACCAAAATTTCATTTGCACGCACAAATTCCATGTTTGGGAGCATTTTCGGGGTAATAAATGTAATTATTTTTAAGAAATAAAAGCATGACATGAATATTCAATATTTCTTTTATCTGACAACTCATGAGGTAAAAAAAATGAATAACGTATGACGGAGAACAAGTAAAATTAAAACATGCCTGTTTTAGCGTGATTTTCAGTGTGAATACATTTTGAGCATTTTGAGGCATGCTGAACAAATGACTTCACACAATATCTTGCTTCGGGCACATCAATAGGCTCCGAATCTTGTTAGCGAGGTAATTTCTCGGTTGCTGGCTGCCAAATCCAGAAAGCATAGTTAATGAATGCATTTTGGAACATTTCTGAAAACAACCATCATTTCAAATTGTCTTTTTTTTCACTCATGCATCGCTCATTTTTCATAAATGAGGTATCATACAAAAGAAGATAAAATAGGCTTTTTAATGATGTCCTTCAATATTGAAGATATTCTCAGTACATTCAAGCGTGACAGTTTGAATTTCACATTTGCTCGTGCAAATTATTTTATACCTGTGTCCCTTCTGATTGTCTTTGCTCAGTCATGCGTGAATGGAAATCTCTGCGACTGGTATCAAATAGAAAATATGCTTTCCAACTATGTACGACTATTTTGTCATATTTGTTATTAACATATAAAAATATCTTCATCAATCTCGCTTTCCCTTTTTTTCTGGGACATACTGTAGTACAGATCATCCCCCTTTCCGAAAAGTGGTGGGATATACACTCAAGCTCATAATTATGGAATATTTTGCTGATACTTAAGTTCTTTCTCCTATATCGTCCAAAATTTTCAAGACAAGTTTTTATTTCACAAAAACGCAGTATGTGAAGCAATTTTTGGACTTCATGAGATGACTGAAGTAAAAACTAAAATACGTTTGAGCGCAATTACAATTATATATTTATTTTTTAATCCACAAAAAATCATGAAAAAAGTATTAAATTAAAGTAATTTAAAAACAACGCAAAAAATGATACATTTTTATCTAATGTCATTTATCATTAAATTAACATCAGAACTGTCTGTTACAAGTCTAATAACGCGCGTAACCACCACGTGACTCAACAACTCTGAATACCGCTATTTTTAAACACAGGTTTTAGCGTCGAGTCGGACGCTACAAAATGCTCAGCAGTCCTGAAATACTTAGATTATAATTGTTTCACCTGGGGTGAGCAAATATTAATCCCAGATGTACCGTTCACGGAAAAATGCCAGTTTCTAAAATGTCTCTAAAATATTCCATAATTATGAGCATGAGTGTATACATGTATCCCCCAATTCCCCTCCTCCCAATTTACGAGAGTGTTCTTTAATTCGGGCATTTCAGATTGCTGGTCTCTGTCTGCCAGTATAATACTACACTATAAAACCAATGTTTTGAATAAATATAAGTTAAAAGTTAAAAGAGGAACTAAACATTTTCAAAATTATTGATTATAACTATACTATCATGTATCGGACGAAGCTCAGAAACAAGGCCATACGCAGGAATTTTCCGGGCTGAAATGTTCATATTATTATTGAGGGAAAGTGCAAGCGAGGGAGCGAAGCGACCGAGCCATTGAGGAGCTTTTGAGGTGTTTTAGAATTAAAATTGGACGATCTTAAGCATTTCAAAGGCATTTTAGGAGAATTCTCACTGTATGGCAATTTTATCAATGATTAATTAATAAAAAAATATGGGTGATGATTGTACAGGCCATCCACCTCGCCTCGAAAAGTGTGTGTGTGTGTGTGTGGGGGGGATATATCCCCCCACCCCCCCCCCAGATTTACGCCAGTGTGCATAGCTGCCAACCCCATAAGGGACGGCACCAGATGATGATAAATTTTGAATTAGTGAAAAAGTCTTTAAAAAAACACACAACTCACGGATAAAAATGGTGATCAGACATGCAATACCGCCAAAAATCATACAAGATATGAGCAAAGGTTTCCGGCCAACGTACTCCATGGCGAAAAATAGGAACACATAAGAAGCTAGCTCGACAGTTACGGTCAAGAAGAACGCGACGAAGAAATTAACCCCCAGCATCTCGGTACTTAAAGACAGCCCGAAGAAGATAAAGTTATTGACCATCCTTGGAAATCAACAAAGAAATTCGTCATGCAGATGTATAAGTTTCTGTGCTAGAGAATCATTACTGTGAGTAAATTTCGCCCCTCCCCATGCAAACTTTTTTTTTAATCCGCCTCTGAACACACAATTCTCAACCGAGAAATAAACAATAACCAGTATACATTGTTTATCTGTTATGCAATTTAGCAGGGATGTAGTCGATGCCGGCCTCGAGGCCGGTTTTTGC
This sequence comes from Eucidaris tribuloides, assembly GCA_001188425.1. Classification (NCBI taxonomy): domain Eukaryota; kingdom Metazoa; phylum Echinodermata; class Echinoidea; order Cidaroida; family Cidaridae; genus Eucidaris; species Eucidaris tribuloides. The sequence continues at coordinate 89,476 of JZLH01S0063421.1, read as the reverse complement.
CGGCCTTGGCCTTGGCCTCGGACCGAGTCACGTGTACAAAGTCTACGGGAACAATATTTTTCCAGCGGCCTCGTGACTCGGAACAGCCGGCCTCGACTACATTCCTGCAATTTAGTGCTAAGTAACTTTAAAGGGGAATCAAACCCATATCTAAGAGCATTCAAAGAATACAGAATAAGAGCAGGTATTCGAGCAAATTTAGCTGAACAGTTCAAGAGTTATCACTGTTCAAAGCTTACTTAATCCTCATCGTGAAGGAGTCTTAAGTTGGAAAATCTGTCACTCTTTATGTCGAAAATGTGATGAATTCTGCATTGATTTTGCTTACAAATTTTCTTGTGCTTGTTGTTCCATTATTCAACAGAAAAAAGATTCTGCGTGGTTTTCTTTAAAATTATATCCTTAGTAGGATTATGCCATCGGGGGGGGGGGAAGACAGTATATAAAAATATTGGATAAATTATTGAAACGCTGCAAAAACGAACACATGTCGTCATGAAGAATCAATGAAGAACATGTTCTTTGTACATGTTGTATGGAGTTATGTATTTTGTTCACAGCTGGTCAGCCATGAATGCCGATTTCAATCAAAGCCCCTGCCACTTCATTTATTTATGACTTTGAAATTGAAGAGTTTGAGTCCTGTTTGAAATGTTTATACACGCTTGTTTATTTATTTGTTTGTTGTTTGTTTGCTTTAGCACACATGCGTTTGAATCCTTGTTACTGTCCATGTTAGAAAGCATAACAACCAGAGAGATACTGGGAAACTTGCACTCATAACAAGGGAAAATTGAGTGACTTACCGAACTCGGGCTTGCTTCTAAATCACCGCTAATAGCTCAAATTGTATTCACTCTAAAAATCACTGCTAAAACAGGCATGTTTTAATTTTACTTGTTCTCCGGCATACATTATTCATTTTTTATGCATGAGGTGTCAGATAAAAGGAGAAATTGTGAATTTTTATGCCATGCTTTTGTTTCTCAAAAATAAGTACATGTGCTACCATTAAAATGCACTTAAAGATGGAATATGCGCGTGCAAATGAAATTTTGGTAGCACCAATATCAATTGTTTAATTCAATAATGCGTGAACGGTGAAATATAATGTATGTATCAAATGAAAGAAGAGGAACAGAGCTTTACAGTCATACCTAATTCACTGAGGAAATTGTTCATTATGACAGAATATATTTGCCATGAAATCCGGTTTCCTTTTTCTGGGACACACTGTATTATAAATAAATAAACATACAGATAAATAAAAGAATAAATAAACAAACAAACGAAGAAAAAGAAAAGAAATATCTAATGGTGCAGACAAAAATTAATTCAGCTCAATCAGCAGACTTCCGATTTTGGAGGGTATTTATTCCGTTTTTTTTGGGGGGGGGGGGCGGGGGGGGGGGGCGTGCATGCAGCCCATCCCCCGGTGAAGCATCCCAGACTAGGGTTTCGCCTGGGTTCCCAGTTCCCATCCACCAAAGGCGTTGGCAACAGATTTTCTCTCTCCTTGTGCATGTTATTGCATGGGTTTATTTATTTTTCATTCCAAGTTTGACAGGATTATTCCAATTATGACGCTTATGCAATTGAGATGGAATTATTCAGGAGTTAGTGAATCTATTATAGTAAGAGCCCAAATTTCAAGGTGTGAAGATAGTCTGAATTCTACACCTCACTCGCTTATTGTTACAGTCCGTAGATTTCACCCAGGTCTGCACGGAGATGGGGCTGCTCGGCTCTACCATCCGTGCTTTATACAACTCTTTTTGTGGGGATCGTGACGATGATGGCCAAAAGCGATTAGTAATCAACAGACATGGTTTGTTTATATTAATAATGTCTGGAATTTAGACTAGTAAAATCTGAGCGACGATGATTTCATCATCTTGCTGCTTGTAACGCTTCCGGTTCACAGTTCACACACATGTACATGTATCGTGAAAGATGGCGGGTGAAGGAACGTTCACGAATCCACATTTAGCGGTCCAAGACCTTAGTCATTTGGTAAAAAGTAGTATATAATATCTGATAATGTCATATGGGTCATTGTTGTATGTTTCACATGTATTTTATGTTTCTGCACTATCTGATAAACGACAAAAACTTCAGGCAAAATGCCAATCTCTACGGCATGAGCGTCGACATACGCTAGCATTCGGCTTACTTTGCATGTGGGCTGTGTACAACCGTTACAGCAAACGAATAAGTACCTCAGTTTTTCACACTTTGCTCGGAACGAGAGCATGTTCATTCTTGAACATTTCTACAAGCAAACAAAAATTGTACTTTATCTACCTGGTGCACACTTGTGCTAGATTTATGCCGTCGGTTTCCTCATCAGAGAGGTTTCTTCCGACATGTCCGATCCTGCCGACATTGGGTGATTTCAGAAGTGGTGTTGGTGTTGGGGAGGCCTTAACACCACCTAATCCGAGCACCGAAATCACGAGCTCGGTTTAGCGGGCGCGTAATCCTTGCTTTCCATCACTGATCGAAACAGTCTCGGCGAACATTAAATGTTCAAATTTTGAGTGAATTTTTGATTAATTTCATATTAAAACATTGATTAAGAGATCGCCTTAACATCAATAAATGTGTGTTTGGTCATATTCTATGTTATTTAGTCTCACTTTGAGGAACTGTAACTTGGTTTTCTCAGAAACGAGATTTTACGTTATACTCGCGCGAGTCTCGCGAGGGAAATTGCCGCAGTAACACGGGGTGTAGACAGCGCACGTTGTACGGGAGAGTTACGGGCGCAGAGTGGAAGACGTGCCGCTAACACGGGCTAAGTTAGTGCGGGTTTATCGTAAGAACGAAAACGTTTTAATCCGAAAACACGCCTTTGTAATGTATGAAAATCAACAAAACTGTTGATGTGATTCAATATTGTATAATATTCCTACGAACTCACGGAAATTCCGCCCTGTCTTTTAGTCTTTGTATTTCACTAGCGTAATACAAACACCCGGGACAAACATACACCTTGACCGGTCAGTGCCCCGTAGCATAATGAGTAAAAACTTGTGTGAGAGCATGGTCGGGGGCATGGTACAGCAAACTTGCGTATCTAGCTATGGGTCTGGACCTCATCACGGGCAATTTTCTGAGAATTTTTCCCGTTATTTTCCGTGTGTTTTTTAAAATTAAATTTTATATTAATATATTAATCATTAATTACCATTTGTGTGTTTTTTCCATCATTAGTAGTAGGCCTAGTTGTCATTCGAAATATTTTTTTCTCAATTTTTGTTTAGTAATAATAACCCGAATAACAATGATAAAGATAAACAATAATAATAATAATAATAATAATAATAATAATAATAATGATAATAATAATAATAATAATAATAATAATAATAATAATAATAATAATAATAATAATAATAATAATAATAATAATAATAACAATAATAATAATAATAATTATAATTATAGTAATAATCATTATGATAATGATAATAAGTATAAGCATAACAGTAAATTATAATTTATAATTATAATAATCATAATACAATTATAATCATGATAATTTTAATTATAATTATAAATATTTTATAATCCTTATTTTAATTATAATTATGATAGTTAATAATAAGAATTAGTAGTACCTGTAGTAATACAATGGAGTATAAAGCGAGCTATTTTTAGCATTCCCGATAAAGGAGTAAGTGGGCAACTCGCTGATGAAAATATCGCAACTATTACACTTCTGCTACGTCTACTACTGCAAATTATTTTAATCATTGTTTTTATGAATATTTTAGAATTAAAACTATCATCCTTTGTCTTTCTAATCTCTCAAAAAATATTGAGTGAAAATATTCACTCTTTGAGGAGTGAATTTGGAATGAAAAGGCGTGCTTTTCACTCGTTTTGGAGTGACCTCATGGATCACTCGAAATCTCCTCAAAGAGTGAATATTTTCGCTCAATATTTTTCAGAGAGCATTATTATGATTATCATAATTCTATGATGATAATAATAACAATCACAATCATAATAATAGCAGTAGTAATTATAATACTGATAACAATAATATAAATGATAATCATGTAGTGTGTTACCATTAAGTCTGTTGTCTTATTTGCGTTCAAACTGCGGCAAAATAACGTTTAAATCGTTTTCATGTTTCATCTGCATGACATGTAGATATAAATTTTTGAAAGAAACATGAAAACGATTACCCCCCCCCCGAAAAAAAATACCAAAGAATGCCTTGAGCCTCCATCACAACCATCACAATCATACAAAAGTCATGCGCAAAACAATTCATCATGACCAACACTAACACCAACTTTGAAATGACATTTTTTACTAAACCCTAGGGTTTAGTGTTAGTGAATAGGACAAATACATGCACTTTACTTAACACCAGTGACCAAGGGTGGTATTCGGTTTAAGCAGACGATTTCAACACCCTCCATCTGTCCATAACACCGCTGTAAACACCAACACCACCTAACACCCCCTTACACCATCTGATTTCAGAATTGGTGTTGGTGTCGAGTGTTAGTGTCAAATTAACACTAACACTCGACACCAACACCACTTCTGAAATCACCCATTATTTTCTGCAGAATGCTATCGTTGGATCAACGAGATGTCGGACATTCGCGATGATTAACAACTGACGATTTTGCTATGGAACATGTACACAGCCCAGCTGGCCTGGTGCAGTAAGCATGCAGCTACTGTGCGAGTGTGTTTGTTGCAGCTGTTCTGTGTTGTCAGTCATGTCAGTGATGTGAGTTTGTTAGAAAATGGATGATTGTGATTAAAGCCCAAATAATCATCATGATCTGATGTGTCATGTTTTTGCTGTGTCATTGTTGTAATCTTTTTTTTTTTTTACTAATGTCAATGAGTCATGTGAATGAGTACAATGTCAGAATTTTTGAAGAGAGACTCCATTTTTCATACTCAACTTGGGAGATTTTCTCCCAAAGATGAAATTTGGGGTCCACACAGGAGATTATCTCCATGATCTCCCAAATGGGAGAACACTTTTCTACAAAGCCTTGTGCCGGCTTAGGGGTACATTTGCCGGTGATAAGAATAAAAAATTTGGAGAAAAAGAGGTTTTCTGTGACTTTCCGTTTGGAAACATCAATTTCGTTATCACAATGTTAGTGATTTCCGGAAATTCGCGTCCGTTTTCCGTTATCGCGGGGAAAAATCACTGTCCTACATTCAGGGTACAATATTGTATTACTCATTGTAAAAAAAAAAAAAAAGATTCAACTAAGACCACAGCCAAAACATGACAATCTATAGATCATGATGATTATTTGGGCTTATATCACAATCCATCCATTTTCTAACAAACTCACATCCACTGACATGACTGACAACACAGCAACAGCTGCAACAAACACACTCGCCAGTCAGTCTGCCATGCTTACCTGCACCAGCCAGCTGGGCGTGTAACATTTCCATAGCAAAATCGCCTCAGTTGTTAATCATCCGAAGTCCGACATCTCGTTGATCCAACGATAGCATTCTGCAGAAAATAATGGGTTGATTTCAGAAGTTGGTGTTCTGGTGTCGAGTGTTAGTCTGTTAATTTGACCACTAAACTCGACCCAACACCATTCTGAAATCAATGGGTAGGGGTGGTTTAGGTGGTGTTGGTGTTTACACGGACTGTTATGGACAGAATGGAGGGTGCTTGAAATCGTCTGCTAATAACCGATACCCCTTGGTCACTGGATGTGTTAAGTAAAGGGCATGTGATTTGTCCTATTCACTAACACTAAACCCTAGGGTTAGTAAAAATGTCATTTCAAAGTGGTGTTAGTCGTGGTCATGATGAATGTTTTGCGCATGACTTTTGTATGATATGTGCATGTTGTGATGGGGCTCAAGGCATTCTTTGGTATTTCTTTTTCGGGGGGGTATCGTTTTCATTTTCTTTCAAAAATTATATTACATGTCATGCCAGATGAAACATGAAAACGATTTAACAGTTTTTTGCCGCAGCTTTGACGCAAATAAGACAACAGACTTAATGTACACCACTACATGATTATCATTTTATTATTGTTATCAGTATTTATAATTACTACGCCATTATTATGATTGTGATTGTTATTATTATCAATCATAGAATTATGTAATCTAATAATTCTCTCTGAAATATTGGAAGCGAAAATATTTCACGTCTTTGAGGAGATTTCGAGCTGATCCATGAGTCACTCCAAAGCCAGTGAAAAGCCGCCTTTTCATCCAAATTCACTCCTCAAAGGTGAATATTTTCACTCAATATTTTTTGAGAGATTAGAAAGACAAAGGTGATAGTTTTTAATTTCTAAAATATTCATAACAACAATGATTAAAATAATTTGCAGTAGTAGACTACAGAAGGTGTAATAGTTGCGATATTTTCTCAGCGATGTTGCCCAATTACTTCCTTTATCGGGCGAAGATAAAAATAGCTCGCTTTTATACTCCATTGTATTACTACAGGTACTACTATTCTTATATTAACTTATCATAATATATAATTTAAAATAAGGATATATAAAATATTATAATTATAATTAAAATTATCATGATTATATTGTATTAATATGATTATTAATAATTATAAATTATAATTTACTGTTATGCTTCATACTATTATCATTCATCAAATGATTATTACTTTATTATAATTATTATTATTATTATTTGTTATTATTATTATTATTATTATATTATTATATTATTATTATTATTATTATTATTTATTATTATTTATTATTATTATTCATATTATATATTATTATTATTATTATTATTGTTTATCTGTATTTCATTGTTATATTCGGGTATTATTTACTAAACAAAACATTGAGAATAAAAATATTTCGAATGACAACTAGGCCTACTACTAATGCATGAAAAAACACACAAATGTATATTAATATTAATTATTAATATAAAATTTAATTTGAAAAACACACGGCAAAATAAACGGCGAAAAATTCTCAGAAAATTGCCCCGTGATGACGGTCCAGGACCTAGCTAGATACGCACGTTTGCTGTACATGCCCCGACCATGCTCCTCACACAAGTTTTACTCATTATTGCTACGGGGCACTGACCGGTCAAGTTGTTGTTTGCCCGGGTGTTTGTATTACGCTAGTGAAATACAAGACTAAAGACAGGCGGAATTTCCGTGATTCAGTAGGAATATTATACATATTGAATCACATCAACAGTTTTGTTGATTTTCTACATATCAAAGCGTGTTTTTCGGATTAAAACGTTTTCGTTTTACGATAAACCGCGCACTAACTGTAGCCCGTTTCCGGCACCGTCTTCCACTCTGCATGCCGTAACTCTCCCGTTACAACTGCGTGTCTACACCCCGGTTACTGCGGAATTTCCCTCGCGAGACTAGCCGGAGTATTACGCTAAAATCTAGCTTCTGAGAAAACCAACGTACAGTTCCTTCACAAGTGAGCTAAACATAACATAGAATATGAACCAAAAACGGAACTATATTTATTGCTGTTGGCATCTCTTAATCAATGTTTAATATGAATTAATCAAAATTCCATCAAATTTGAAACATTTGAGTGTTCGCCGAGACGTGTTATCGATCATGATGGAACGCGTGACGTCACCAAGTCGGCCTAACACCAAGGATACGCGCCTGCGTAAACGAGCTCGTGATTTCGTGTGCCTCGGAGTTAGGTGGTGTTAGGACCACTCAACACAACACCACACCAACACCACTTCTGAAATCACCCAATGTCGCAGGATCGGACATGTCCGCGAAGAAACCTCTTGATGAGGAAACCGACGGCATAATCTTTTTTAGCACAAGTGTGCACAGGTGATAAAGTACATTTTGTTTGCGTAATGTAGATGAATCCCTTCCGGAAAAGTTACTGGTACTGAGACGAACATGTCATACGTACCCGAGCAGCCGAAAACTAGACTACTGCTGTGACGTTGACATCAGTTCAGCTCAATATTATGTACACGATTAGCTTCGATAAGCCTGATCCCAGCAGATGCTGCGCCTATTGCATACTTCTGCGCAGCTCGAAGTACTTTGTCGTATCTATCAGATAGATCTGCACAGAAACATAAAATACAATGTGAAACATACAAACACAATACAGATGAACATTGATACAGATATTAATAATACTACTTCGTTTACCAGATATGACATAATAGGTTATGGACGCGCTAAATGTGATTCGTGAAACGTTTCCTTTCACCCCCATCTTGTCATCAGATACAATTGCATATGTGATGTGAATAGCTGTAACCGGGAGCGTTAGCATAGCATGCATAGTATGCAATGAAATCACTCAGTCGCTTCAGGATAATTTACTAGTCTAAAGGACTTCCACGCTCAACATTATATTTAGATATAACCAAACCACTGTCTGTGGATCCTTACTAATCGCTGTTTGGCCATCATCGTCCGATCCCCACAAAAAGCGTTGTATAAAGCACGGATGGAGAGCGAGCGCCCCATCTCCGGCAGACCTGGCGTGATCTACGGACTGTACATAGCGAGTGAGGTGTAGAATTCAGATATGTTCACACCTAAATTTGGGCTCTTACTATAATAGATCACTAACTTCCTATGAATATCCATCTCAATTGCATAAGGTATGAATTGGAATAATCCCTGTCAAACTTGGAATGAACAAATAAATAAACCCATGCAATAACATGCAGCAAGCGAGTAGAGAAATCTGTGGCCAACGCCTTTGGTGGATGGGAACTTGGGAACCAGGCGAAACCCTTAGTCTGGGATGCTTCACGGGGGATGGGCTGCGATGCAGGCCCCCCCTCTACCTCGACGCGCCCCCCCGCAAAAAAAGGAACATAAATACCTCCAAAATCGGAAGTCTGCTGATTGAGCTGAATTAATTTTTGTCTGCACCATTTAGATTTTTCTTTCTTTTTTCTTCGCTTTGTTTAGTTTATTTATTCTTTTTTTATCTGCTAGTGTTTAATTATAAACATCCCTAATAAAGAAACGGATTTTCATGGCAAATTATATTTGTCTAATGAACAATCCCAGGATGGATATGACTGTAAAGCTCTGTTCCTCTTCTTTCATTTGATACATTACATTATATTCACCGTTCCGCATTATGACATATAAAACAATTGATTGGTCGCTAACCAAATTTCATTTTGCACGCGCATATTCCATCTTTAAGTGCATTTTACATGTAGCCACATGTACTTATTTTTGAGAAACAAGAAGACTATGGCATAGACATTCCACAATTTCTCTTTTATCAGACACACTCATGCATAAAAAATGAATAATGTATGCGGAGAGTGAGGAGACAGTATTGTAAATTAACATTGCTGTATTTAGACAGTGATTTTTAGAAGTGAATTACAATTTGGCCTACTTAGCGGCTTGATTTAGGAAGCAAGCCCAGTTCGGTAAGTCATCAATTTTCCTTGTTTATGAGTGCAAGTTTCCAGTATCTCTCTTGGTTGTTATGCTTTCTAACTGGTAAACAAGGGATCAAACGACCTGTGTGCTAACAACAAAATCTCTTTTTT